>VDFB02350107.1:0-104067 GCA_007258455.2 Sequoia sempervirens
ATAACTTAACATGTTATTATATATATGTACATATACGTACATATACGTATATATGCATATATATATATATCAACTCGTACAATTATAACTATACGCCATTCAATATTCAAATGCATAAACTTATATTCATTTATTATCCAAATTGATATCACACATGTATATACATATATACATATATACATTAATATACTTGTATGGATGTTGCCTTCACATCAATACATACACGTTTGTCAATATATATACATATATACATATATATTCATCGTATATATATCTATATATATATACGATGAATATATGTATATATATATATATATATTGACAAACATGTATTTATTAGTTTAGATGATAAGTATGTACAATATACATTTTTTTTTTTTTACTTCAAGTTAAGGGTGTGATTCTTCAGCCAAAATTTGTCTATGCCACTAAAGGTGGCAGATGCATATATAGGTTATTGAATACTGTGTTTCCTCCTTCAAAATGTCCAGTAGGGGTATCTTTTCTAGAAGGCAACTACAATGTTTTAGATTTTGGAAGACATATTGATTATACTAGTTTTGATATAGGATTTCCTGTTATAGAAAAACTTATTGACCAGACATCTGCACCTAGATTCCATAATTTACTAGTACCCTCCAAAGGTCTATTTTCTGACAAATCGAGAACATAGTCTAGAAGAGTGTCAAGTATAGAATTAAGATCTTTACCAGAAGAAACACTCCTTGAGCAACCTGTAGCATCAACCAATGGTAGACCTAGTTTATCCCATATATCAGGTCTTATTCTCTATCAAGAAATTTTCCAAGTTCTAACCATAAACCATATATTGATTACAATCCTGAAGAAGCCATAGGATCTTCTCACCACCTCTCATTCAGACGTCATTCCTCCATAAATCCATATCCCTCTAGATCTTCTTTAGCTACATTATCTGACCTCAGTAGTAATCCTGAGTTGATGGACAAATTGGCAAGACAGGTTAGTCAAAAATTAGTATTAACACCTAAAGAAGATGAACAATAGTGTGATAAGGGAAAAGGGATAAAAATTACCAAAATGAGAGAACAAAGTTGTATGCTAAGAGAGCATCTACCAAAGGAACACCCTCCAAGATTAGGCACTGAGAAGAGGAACAAGTACAAAATAGAGGCTAGAGGTGTTGAAAATGGAGTTATTGGCTATGAACCAGGCATATGGCCGACCCCAAAAAATTTACGGTGATAAATTCTGATAAGAAGTTATGGGGAAGATATGAAGCCAGAATTCATGTAGAACTTGGAGAAAAACATAAAAACTCTAAGGCCCAAAGAAATTGAATGACCTAGTGGATGATATCTGCTCAAGATAATCTAGATGATGTAGCTGTAGATATTAGAGATTATGCAAGTACTACTATTATCAATCAGGAAAAATTAGCACATATTACTTAGATACAACATAAGATGGATTCTTCAGTTTCAAAAATAGAAAGGAAAAATTCTTCTTTACTGAATGAAGCTTCTAGTCCAAGTTATCAATTAAGGAAAGTTCAACAATCAGCACAGGCAATGACATCAGCTCAACATAATCATGAAGAAAATAGAAGAAGAGATGTTGATTATAGTAAAACCTTAATTGAGTTTGTGGCTAAAAAATTGGAAAAGATAAGACAAGTAGCAAAAAAGAATAGAAAAACTCAAACTGGTCGAGATAGCTCTTTAGAAGAAGATGGTCAAAAGAAGCAGAAAGGGAAAGCACCAGTTGCGATGAGCAAACCAAAAAAACTCATAGTCTAGAGAAGAAAGAGTTTATTCTCTAATGAGAAGAAAGGAATTACTACTTCTTCTTTAAGATCTGTTGAAGTATTTTCTTCTACAAAGACTATTGTTTCAATGCCAAAAGTTAAAGAGCATAGCTTAATTATTCAAGAGCATGAAATAGATTGGCTTCAAGAATTTGATATTCCTATTGAAAATGAAGAACCAAGTTTTGTAGACGAATCAATGTTTTGGCCAATAGATCAATCAACATGGAATATTCATACTCTAGAATGGGAGCAACAATGGGAGCCAAAACTAAGGATAGAGCTAGAACAAGAAGCAGAGTCAGAGGAAAAGATGGAGCCAAGTTTAGCACCAGAATGGAATACATGATTAGAGCCAAGGTATGACACATATCCTGATGAAGAAGAAGATTATCTGATTGAAGAAAAGAATACTAAAGATCTCAATCATGCAGATAGTTTAATTTCTAATCAGTCTTTAGATCAGTCCAGTTGGTGTCCAAAAGTCCTTTGTAAACCAATAATTAGTGTTAAGTTAGAAGGTTTTATCCAGAGTCTTTCTACACTTTTATATATAGGATCCACAATTAGCATTGCTCAAAGTCATGCTTTTCCATCTATATATTGGGATAGTTAGCAGATTATAGTCAAAGGATTTGGCAATATAAAAAATGTGCAGAATAGAGCCACTAATGTCCTTGTACATATAGATGACTTTAGTTCTCTTTGTAACTTCTGGCAAGATAATAGTATAGATACCAATGTCCTCTTAGGTTGGGATTTTTTGAGCCAATTTGAACCATTTTCATTTCTTCAAAAGGGGGTAATATTGGGAAATCATAAAGAAATCAAATATCTTATTCCTCTAGATAAAGTTGAGTCTGTCCAAGTCATTGGAAGATTTGATGTGAATGGGAATCTTCTTCCTGAAGATCCTCAAGATTCTGCTATTCGAAAAATTAAAGATCTTCTTGAAGGATGCCAAAGAAATATTTTGGAGGATTATTTCTTCTATAATCTAGTGCCTATATTTCAGTACCAAGGATGGGAAGATATTCAAGTTGTTCTAGGTACAAAGCAGATTCATATCTTATCTCCATTAATTACAAAAGAACAATTAATTGTTTTAAAGCACTTGGTTAAACAATATAAGGAGGCCCATATTATTTTCAATTGCAGAGATATTATGAGGTATTTCCCATATGGATCCCACCAATTGCAGGAACTAACTACAATATTTAGTCCATCCTATAAAATCCTCTTATGCCAATTAACTCCATTCAAAGCTAGCACCAATGAAAATACTCTTATGTTCAAACTAAATTTAGTAGTCCATTCCCCATATAGCCAACTTGAATGGGTAATAAGACATGAGGATACAAAGATTATTGGAGAATGGTATGATCCAATCACATGCCAGTTTGCCACAAAAAAGATAAAGCATCATTATTCATATCACTACCTATTTGATTTTGAAAATATATACCGACAACCTGACATTCAACTTCTACTAGAACTTGCAAGATAGCGTATTCTTTATGGATGGGAAAATGGATGATGATTTAGCATGAAGAGTATAATCTTGTAAATAATTATGTAAATAAATAAAATAAATAATGGGTGGAATAATTTTAGCTAGCACAAGGGCTTGTCTGTGTCGTGATGTCAGCCATGATAAGATCTGAGAACATGATGTAACTTTGTTTTAAAAAGCAAGATCCCTGTAGCCACTTACAAGTGTTAAGTGGGTCGTTCTCACTTTACAATGTCATAAAAGTGAAAATAAATATTGTAAATAAATAATATGTCTAGGCTAAAGTAGTAGTAGATTCTAGAATAAAATATTATTGAGAAAGTAAAAGTAAAATGTGGAAAAAAATTCAAAAAGGTGGGGATATTTCTAGACAAATTCCACATGTAAAATTATTTTGTCCACTATCCAAAAAGTAAAGATAGACAATATCTACGAAAAATATTGTAGTAGATATTTCTAGTCCTCTCCGTAATATGGAAAAATAAATAAAGGTTGTGAAAATCAAGGACTAACAATGTCTGCCATGTGGCAAGATAATCCTCCTTGCATTTTCTAGAGAAATGACCTAGTAGAATAAGTAAAAGGTTTTGGTGACCAGATCTCTAGGTCATTTGAAGCCTATAAATAAGGCCCCAAGAGCTCATTTGGAACATTAAAAGTTAGGATTCAAGTTTTCATTCAGAGTTTGGGATTCCAGAGAGTCTTAGAGGTTTGAGTCTTGAGCATTGTTTAGAGTCCATAAGTCTGGTGGTTTGATGGTTAGCATATCAGACGTGTGCACTTACCTTGCACTTTGAGCGATCTTGGTAATCAGAAATATGATAATTCCAAATCATACATGTAATATATTTTGAGTTAATGAAAACATTTTCCATTTTTGAAAACCTTTGTTCTATCTTATTGCCTTGCTGTACAAATTATGCTTTCATTGATATCAGAGCTTCTGTGTGTTGTTGTGGTATCGTCTTGATTGGTATGCATCGTGAATGGTATCAGAGCATTAGTAAGTGCTAGTGTTTTGGTTTCATTTATCCATACCCCAAAAATTGGTATTAGAGCATTAGTAATTGCTACTGTTTTAGTTTCCTTTATATATATATATAAAACATTACCTACAAACTGGTGCAGAGGCACCATGTCAATTCTTGAAAACTTGTGTAAATAAGGTCTAAAGTCATGTGTTTGGGTGTTTTAAGTTTTATTTGGTGGAATAAGGTCATAATAGACCATTTAAATGTAATTTGAGTTATTTGGGATCCATTTTGTACTTAGTGTAAAATCTTGCAAAAGTTGTCAAAATGCAAAATTGCAAGAATGTAAAAAATGCAAAAAGTGAAAGCCCAACGGTCAACTAAGCTCAAAAGGTAGTTTGAGTTGGTTGTGTTAGTTTATTTTTGGAGGGAAAAGTTTAAATATTCTCTAGGAACTCGATGTAAGGGTTTTGTTGAAGATTTTGTTGAAGGAAGCAATAAGAAACCCTTATTTTTCTATGTTTTCCAGTTAAAATCTGCTGCTATAGGCTACAGTATGGTTTCGTATTGAGAGATCTTTTTATATAATGCATTAAGTTTAATGGTGGAATGGACTAAGATAATTTTGGGTTTTTTTTATTGGCATTTTACTATAGGCGGTCTGTAAACCCTGTTTTGAGGGTTTGAAGGTGACTAAAATGAATTGTTGACCCATTCCACCAGTAGAATTGATTGTAAATTGATGGAATGGGTAAATTTAGGTAGCGCTCAATGTTAAAGTATGTTTTAGGAGTAGGGAGTATGGTTTGAAGGCTTTTTGATGCCACCCTAGTTGTAATTTCATGAGTTTTGGCTTGAAGTTGATGGCTAAGAGTTGGAGTTTGCCTAAAATGCAATGATAAAGTATGGGAGAGGGTTTAGAAAGCATGTGAAAACTATAAGTAATGTTTTTGAAGTGTTGTTTAGGTGAATTATGGATTGGAACACTTAGTTTCAATAAACCCTCCTTGGTCAAGCATGAAAATGGCCTAAACATGGGTTTTATAGTTTGATGATCTTGTGGGTGTTTCACTTGCCAAAAGTTGTTGATTCCAGCCATTTGAGAACTGGAAAAAGTCTAGGAATAGATATTTGGGATTGGGGAAAGGTCTACCTGGTAGTTGCTTTGTAAAAGTGACCTAATTGGCTTAAGGGGCAGCATAGCAACAATTTTTAGGAGGTGAAGGTTTGAAATAAACATATGTGAAAATTAGATATGTTGAAGAATGCCATAATGGGTATTTAAAATGATAGACCTTTTGTGGGTTTGAGGTTGGTTTTGGAAGATATGGTGAGAAAACACTGTTTGGAGTACTACAAGGAAATGTGAGTGAATGGTCAGTAGGACACCAGATTGAGGTTTTGTGATTGAAAGATTGTTTGAAGTTTTCCTCCCTGCTCTGCATCAATTGGTATTAGATAATAGGTTTTTGATCTTTTAAAGGGAAAAATATTGAAGTTTGAGTAAATGAAAGTTGCAGTTTGAAGGATCAAGATGCCTCCTAAAGGAAGTGGAGCCCTTGGTAGGGAAATAAGGTTGTTACAGGAATCACAAGAAGCACTTTTAGCCAGATTTGCAACATTGGAGACAAAGCAAAGGAGAGGAAAGGCTACTGAAGAGGAAAGTGACTGAGAGGAAGAGGAAGAGGGTGAGGATGAGAACCCTCCAAGAGGAAGAGTCCAAGATGATGAATTGGACCCTGATGAGAGAAGGATGGTGAAAATTCTCAAGGCTGTCAGAGGAGATGCTTCTGGTGAAAAAATAGATGTGCCAATGTATAATGGAAAGTTGGATGTTGAAGAGTTACTGGATTGGATAAATGCACTGGATAATTACTTTGAGTATAAGGAGGTTGTTGATGATTAGAAGGTAAAGTTTTCTAAAACTAAGTTGAAAGGTCCTACTTTAACATGGTGGAATTATGTTCAAGAGGAAAGAGTGAAAAGAGGAAAAACAAAAATCAGTTCATGGGATAGGATGGTGTCAAATATCAAGAGTCAATTCTTGCTAGGAGATCATGCAATATAGGCATTTAAGAAGTTGCAAAGCTTAAAGCAGAAAGATAAGGATGTCATGGCCTATACTAAAGAATTTCACAAGTATTAGGGTTGGTCATGTTGAAGATGAAAATGAAAAGATAGCAAGGTATATGTGTGGGTTAAGATTTCAAATTCAAGATGAATTGAGTGTGGCTATGCCTAGGATAGTTGAAGAATGTCTTGAGTTGGATGCTAGGGTAGAGGAGAATTAAAAAAGAAGACAAGAAAGACAAGGAAGAGGCAGAGGCAACACTAGTAGAGGAAGAGGTACAAGGCATACCTATGAAGACCAAGACGATGCAAGCAAAAGTAAAGATCAAGTTTCTAATCAAAGAGGTAGATTTAGAGGGTTTAGAGGAAGATTTGGAGGTAGAGGTTCGAGATCATTTTCAGGAAGGTGTTATGATTGCAATCATTTTGGTCATCAAGCATGGAAGTGTCCAGAGAAACAAGGTTCTACTTCAAGTGGTGGTGATAAAAGAGTTCAGTTGGTGCAAGAGGATGATTGTGAAAGTGTAAACTCCCCTAATCAACTTGTTGCTCCAGAAGTTGGATAATCCTTGATGGTTAGAAGAACACTCCTCAAAACATCCAAGGAGAAAGAATCAACACAAAGGACAACACCTTTCAAGACCACCTGCAAATGCAATGGAAAGGTATGCAAAGTTGTGATAGATTCAGGGAGTAGTGATAACATGGTGTCCATAGAAATGGTTGATAAACTAAAATTGGAAAAGATGCCTCATGAAACACCTTATAAAGTGTCTTGGCTGAATGAGAATCAATCTTTTTTGGTGAGTGAACAAGCTTGGGTTGAGTTTAATATAGGTGGATACAAGGATAGGATACTTTGTGACATTTTTCCTATGGATGTGTGTCATTTGTTTCTTGGAAGACCATGGTAGTTTGATAGACATGCAATTTATGATGGTAGACACAATACTTATCAGATTGAAATGGATGGAAACACTTTCACTTTGACTCCATTACTAGATGATAAGGGACAAGGTAAGGCAACTAAGGTGATCATGTTAGGAAAGAAAGAGTTTGTAAAACTTGAGGAAAAAAAACATTAAGAGTTTGCAGTCATCACTAACAATGAGGATGCTAGGACAACATGTTTGAAGAATGATTCAATGTTGGAAGGAAAGGATGATAATCTGTTGTCAAAAACAAATATAGAGAAGGTCAAGGATGAATTGATTGTGGTAACGAAATATTGGTTAGAAAGGATTGATAAGGTCATGATAGGAACAATGCTTTGTTCTTTGGTTGCAAAAGAGGCTAGTGGGCAATAAAATTCTTCCAGTACAAAGGTTTATGAACCTAATAATACAGAGATTCTAGGGGTAGAGAATTTGGTGGAAGAAATGAAGGGTAAAGTTGAAGAGATGAAAGGCGAGTTACAAGGAGATGAGGCTAAATTTGATCACACAAGGAGAGTAAAGAAGAAGGAAGAGATTTACAAGGTACAAGGAGGTGTGGTAGTAGATAAGGAAGTCATTTTGACAACATTTTCAGAGGAAGCACAGATGAAGGATCACACATCAATTGTAGAGAAACAATTTCAAGGAAGGAGCCGGTCAAAAGCAAGAGAAAGTGCATGTTTTCAATACCTAACTCATTGGAAGGGATCACCAGATGGAAATGAAACTTGGAAGCCATTGAATGATGAGATGTATTTGAGTCATAACATAATCCTCAAAGGGACTTGAATTCTTTTCAATTTGGGTGTATGGTGCAGGGGCACCATGTCAATTCTTGACAACTTGTGTAAATAAGGTATAAAGTCATGTGTTTGGGTGTTTTGAGTTTTATTTGGTGGAATAAGGTCATAATAGACCATTGAAATGTAATTTGAGTCATTTGGGATCCACTTTGTACATAGTGTAAAATCATACAAAAGTTGTCAAAATGCAAAATTGCAAGAATGCAAAAAATGCAAAAAGTGGAAGCCCAACGGTCAAGTAAGTTCAAAAGGTAGTTTGAGTTGGTTGTGTTAGTTTATTTTTGGAGGCACAAGTTTAAATATGCTCTAGAAACTCGATGTAAGGGTTTTGTTGAAGATTTTGTTGAAGGAAGCAATAAGAAACCCTTATTTTTTTGTGTTTTCCAGTTAAAATTTGCTGCTACATGTTACAGTACGGTTCTGTACTAAGAGATATTGTTCTATATTCATTGAGTTTAATGGTGGAATGGACGAAGAGAATTTTGGCTCTTGTTTTATTGAATTTCATAGAGATTGAAGATTTTTATTGGCATTTTATTGTAGATGGTTTGTAAACCTTGTTTTGAGGGTTTGAAGGTGACTAAAATTAATTGTTGACCCATTCCACTGGTAAAATTTCTTGTAAATTCGTGGAATGGGTAAATTTAGGTAGGGTTCAATGTTAAAGTAGGTTTTAGGAGTAGGGAGTATGGTTTGAAGGATTTTTGATGCCACCCTATTTGTAATTTCATGAGTTTTGGCTTGAAGTTGATGGCTAAGAGTTGAATTGCTTAAAATGCAATGATAAAGTATGGGAGAGGGTTTAGAAAGCATGTACAGACTCTAAGCAATGTGTTTGGAGTGTTGTTAGGAGAATTAGGGCTTGGAACACTTAGTTTCAATAAACCCTCCTTGTTTAAGCATGAAAATGTCCTAAACATGGGTTTTATGTTTTGATGATCTTGTGGGTGTTTCACTTGCCAAAGTTGTTGATCCAGCCATTTGAGACCTGGTTAAAGTCTGGGAATAGAGATTTGGGATTTGGGAAAGGTATACTTGGTAGTTGCTTTGTAAAAGTGGCCTAATTGGCTTAAGGGGCAACGTAACAACAATTTTTAGGAGGTGAAGGTTTGAAATAAGCATATGTGCAAATTAGATATGTTGAAGAATTCCATAATGGGTATCTAAAATGATGGACCTTTTGTGGGTTTGAGGTTGGTTTTGGAAGATATGGTCAAAAAACACCGTTTGGAGTACTATAAGGAAATGTGAGTGAATTGTAAGTAAGACACCAAATTGAGGTTTTGTTATTGAAAGATTGTTTGAATATAATTCAATTGTGATTGTTTGAAGTTTTCCTCCTTGCTTTGCATCACAAACATACACAATAACAATAACATCAACTGACATATTTACACAATATATATACATATATATACATGTCACTTTGTCCATTCGATGTTCCCATGCATATGGGTAATCCATCCATAAGCATGCATAGATACACTTATCTACATATACTTATGCACATATTTACTTGTGTATGAGTTCATCATATACATACATATATGTATGTATATATACATCCTATGTATATATCTCATCGATTGTACTCTTAAAGAAGTACTAAAAAATACAAAGATACTCATACTTAATTCAAGCACGATCTAACAATAAAAATAAAACAAACAACTAGACCAAGGTATCTTACCTTTTTCCCATATCTATTGACTTGACTTGACCAATCTAAAGTGAGTGTGTGAAAGCTCACTTAGGCTCATTAAGGGTTACCAAACCAAAACTCTTCTCCTGAGTGATACTTCCTATCCCTTTCGGAGGCGTGAACCTGTACCTACAACCAACTTGGCACATTTACAAAGGTAGTCAATTGATCACAAAACAATCATTTGCATTATATATTCTATAGCCTGCATTAAGACATATATATCATCAATCTGAATCAACCATTTATTCATTATATTTCCAAAGATTCATAAAGTACATTCATATTTATTCCCATCAAAGTTACAAACACACACACATATGCAAGTATTTTATCTAGCTAGGTAAAAGTAACTAGGTAAATACACAACCGGGTGTAACATATCGCCCCTTGTGAATCATCGTCCCCGATGATCTTATATAGATATAAAGCATAAAACATAACACATAATATTGTTTTTAAGAATTCTAAAAAGCATGTAGAACATGTGGAAACTTTTTCTCTATTTCAACATAGTCTTCCCAAGTAAGATAATCTTCTACATATTGGTCCCATTGGACTTCACACTACAAAACCTCTCTGTTACGTAAGAAAAGTTTACGTGTTCCAAGCATCTTAATCGGTTCAATTGTTACTACTCCTGGGTCCTGTACTTGCAAAGCATTCCAATCAGTGACATGATTATCAATTGGTATATACTTATTTAGGTATGAGACATGAAAGACATTATACATCTGAGCAAGAGTTGGTGGCAACAAAATTCTGTAAGTAACAAGATTTACTTCCTCTAGAACCTCAAATGGACCTATGTATTGCGGAGCTAGTTTGGATAACTTCCCAAACTTGATGGAACTCTTTTGAGGTTTTACTCTCAACAACACCTTTTACCCTAAGTATTCAAATTTTCTAGGTATTATTTTCAAATTTACATAGCTTTTTTTCCTATCATTGGCTTCAGCTAGCCTTTGCTTAATAATTCCAACTTGCTCTTCCATTTTTGACATCTCTAGTCCAAGACTTGTTCTATCCTCTAGCTTATCCTAGCTTATAGGAGTTTGATATTTTTGACCATACAATGCTTCAAAAGGAGCCATCTTAATCATAGAATAATAGGAATTTCTATACACAAACTCCACTAAAGGCAAGTAATCTTCTCACTTGTATTGCTGATCCATGCAATACATTCTGGTGTAGGAGCACCTTGCTCTTTGAATGCCTTCAATAGGAAAAATTTGCAAAATTTCAATTTTCCATTGTAAAGCATTGTAAAATGCCATATGAGGTCATAAATGGTGTATTTGAAGTGTCAAATAGGTCTTTAGTTTGACAAGAAAGAAAGTTTGTAAAAATGTACAAAAATGCAAAAAAAAATGTAAAAAGTTACCAAACTTTTAAAAAGCAAAAAAAAAAAGGAAGTTGAAAGGTATTTTGTGGGAAAGTGAAAGGATGGGTTGTTGAATTTGTAAAGGAAGTTGCTTTAACTACCTGTAACATCTATTTAAAGCTTTGGAAGGTTGAGACAACATATAAGTTTTGTATTCTTGGAAGAAATATAGTAAATAAAGTCCCTATTTTTGTAATTTCTGTGTTTTCTCTCTTTACTAGTCCACTATACGGGCTATACAACAACAAAGTAGTTTCATATTTTATTTGCTTACCTAGATCAGTGAGTGGGAAACTCATTTGAGGCACATAGAAGAGGTTAAATCACATTTAGGGGTGTCAAGAGCAAGAAACTTAAAAATCTGCTTGTGAACCCTTAAACAGGGTTTTGAGAGTCAAATAAGAAAATGAAGCCTACTCCACCGAATTAGGCCTTGTAGATCGGTGGAGTAGAGTTAATTAGGATGTTTTATGTTGTGTGAGTGTTGATTTGTGTAGGGGAACTCATGGTGCAAGGTTTTTGATGCTATCCTCAATAATTTTATTTGATTTTTGGCTCAAGAATGATGGATACAAGTTAGGACTTGATGAAATTGAAGTATTCAAGGTTGGAAATCAGTTTGCTTAGCATGTGTAGGTATTTTCTAAGGTGATTGAATAATTTTCAAGAAGGTTCGAGGTTTGGAAGATTGATTTCCACTAAACCCCTACTTTATTTGATTTAAGAATGCATAGGATGTGGGTTTTGACTCTTGGGGCCTTTATGAGACTTTCATACTCTAAAGATTGGTGATTTGGAAGTTTTAAAACACGTTTCAATGTTTCCCAAGGTAGTTAGAGAGTTTGGGGTCATTTTGTTAATACTTGCTTTGATATTTTGGCCTAATTAGTGTCTTCAATGCATAGAACAGTCAAATAAACTAGTAAAATTTGTAAAACAACCTAATCTAAGTTTTTGATATGTTTTAGTAGAGAAAAATGGGTTCTTGAAAAAATAATTATTTTGTGGAGATACAATGTGGATTGCATGGAATGCCTGATTGAGTCATGTTGTTTTGCTACAAGGATCTTGTTTATTGAATGCAAGAAACTAATTTTCTGATGGTACAGTGAAATGAGTGATGGAATTTGTCTTGAATCTATTAAATTATTGATGTTTAAGATGTAGCAATGGCTTGGAAGAGTCCTGAAGCAAAGTTTGTCATTTTGGTGACTTGGATAATGTGAAATCATGGTATAAGGGAGTGTTGGAGTGCTTGAAATTGAAGTTATGTTAAGACAAAGTTATGTAGTAGCATAAATGGTCTATTTTTGTCAAATAATGATGTTGAAATGGTGTACAAAAGTAGAAAGCAAGTTGTGTTGGTTTGTTGTCATTTGCCTTGTGGAAATAAGCTTAATTGAAGAGTAAATTTGTTGTATGTTGAAGAATGGAGTTTTCTGATCAAGGTTTTGATTTGTTATTGTTTTGATGATGATGTATGAGATGTATTTGAATCAGATAAAGGTTTGGGATGTTGATGTGTTGGTTTGGCTCATGAGTAGCCTAGTAATTCCAAAATATTTTTGGTGGATTTTGTTTAAGGAACAAGTGAATTTGGTGATTGGTTTGAAGATCTTCTCTTCATTTGTGTTTGGGTTTGATGTACCCTAGAATATTTGTTGTTGATAGATGCTCTTGCATCAATTGGTATCAGAGTTGGTTGATTCTGATAAGTTGGTTAAGCTGTTGATGATGTTGAATTGTTGAGTTTGGTTGCAGGTGCTTGATCCATCTAAGCTGCAAAGAGAAGTTGTGAGTTTGTGTGAGTTTGTGCAGGTTAAGAAGAACCTGGTTGTTGCCAAGAGAAGGTAGAAGAAAGAGTGTGAGAAGTTGGAAGCAAGGAGGAACTTGCTTGAGTTGCTGAGTTGTGTTGTAATGCAGTAAGAACCAGATGGATACTTGATTGAAGAAGCACTTGAGTTGCAGTCTAAAGAGTACTCCACTGATGGGAGTAGATGAGAAGATGAAAAAACAAGTTGGTCAGAGAAGGTCAAGGATGAATTGTGAGAGAAAGAGGAAGATTGCTTGGAAAAGCAAAATGGAAGGACTGTCTTGTGTCCTTGGTTGAGGAAAAGTTGATGGAAATTTGAGAGTGGTGAAAGGGTAGTCCTATGTCCTTTTGAGGAAGAAAAGTGATTGTGAACCTGATGACAGAAAGAGAAAGGCAAGAGGCAAGAGAAGACAGAGTTGAAGGTAAAGACAAAGGAAAGTACAAGATTCAGAGAGTAAAGAAGAAGAACCAGTCCAAGGTAGACTTGAAGTTGTTTTGTAGGTGAAAGAACAAGAGGAAATATTTCCAAGGGACTTGGAAAGGTTTTGTTGGTTGGTTGTATGGTGCAGGAGCACCTTTCTCTTTGAATGCCTTCAATAGGAAAAATTTGCAAAATTTCAATTTTCCATTGTAAAGCATTGTAAAAGGTCATATGAGGTCATAAATGGTGTATTTGAAGTGTCAAATAGGTCTTTAGTTCCAAGGTCAAGAAAGGAAGTTTGCAAAAATGTACAAAAATGCAAAAAACAATGTAAAAAGTTGCCAAACTTGTAAAAAGCAAAAAAAAGGAAGTTGAAAGGTCTTTTGTGGGAAAGTGAAAGGACGGGTTCTTGAATTTGTAAAGGAAGTTGCTTTAAATTCTTGTAACATATATTTAAAGCTTGGGAAGGTCGAGACAACACAAAAGTTTTGTATTCTTGGAAGAAATATAGTAAATGAAGTCCCTGTTTTTGTAATTTCTGTGTTTTCTCTCTTTACAAGTCCATTGTATAGGATGTACAGTAGCAAAGTAGTTTCATATTTTCTTTGTTTACCTAGATCAATGAGTGGGAAACTCATTTGAGGCATATAGAAGATGTTAAATCACATTTAGGGGTGTAGAGAGCAAGAAACTTAAAAATCTACCTGTGAACCCTTAAACAGGGTTTTGAGAGTCAAATAAGAAAATGAAGCCTACTCCATCGAATTAGGACTTGTAGATTGGTGGAGTAGAGTTAATTAGGACGTTTTATGTTGTGTGAGTATTGATTTGTGCAAGGGAACTCATGGTGCAAGGTTTTTGATGCTGTCCTCAATAGTTTTCTTTGATTTTTGGCTCAAGAATGATGGATACAAGTTAAGACTTGATGAAATTGAAGTATTCAAGGTTGGAAATCAATTTTCTTAGCATGTGCAGGTATTTCCTAAGGTGATTGAAGCATTTTCAAGAAGGTTTGAGGTTTGGAAGATTGATTTCCACTAAACCTCTGCTTTATTTGATTTAAGAATGCATAGGATGAGGGTTTTGATTCTTGGGGCCTTTATGAGTCTTTAATACTCTAAAGATTGGTGACTTGGAAGTTTTGAAACATGTTTCAATGCTTCCCAAGGTAGTTAGAGAGTTTGGGGTCATTTTGTTAATACTTGCTTTGATATTTTGGCCTAATTGGTGTCTTCAATGCACAAAATAGTCAAATAATCTGGTAAAATTTGTAAAACAACCTAATCTAAGTTTTTGATATGTTTTAGTAGAGAAAAATGGGTTCTTGGAACAATAATTCTTTTGTGGAGATACAATGTGGATTGCATGGAATGCACGATTGAGTCATGTTGTTTTGCTAGAAGGATCCTGTTTATTGAATGCAAGAAACTAATTTTATGATGGTATAGTGAAATGAGTGATGGAATTTGTCTTGAATCTATTGAAGTATTGATGTTTAAGATGTAGCAATGGCCTGGAAGAGTCCTGAAGTAGAGTTTTTCATTTTGGTGACTTGGATAATGTGAAATCATGGTATAAGGGAGTGTTGGAGTGCTTGAAATGGAAGTTCTGTTAAGACAAAGTTATGTAGTAGCATAAATGGTCTATTTTTTTCAAACAATGATGTTGAATTGGTGTACAAAAGGAGAAAGAAAGTTGTGTTGGTTGTTTGTCATTTGCCTTGTGGAAATAAGCTTAATTGAAGAGTAAATTTGTTGTATGTTGAAGAATGGAGTTTTCTAATCAGGGTTTTGATTTGTTACTATTTTGATGATGATGTTTGAGATGTATTTGAATCAGATAAAGGTTTGGGATGTTTATGTGTTGGTTTGGCTCATGTGTAGCCTAGTAATTCCAAAATATTTTGGGTGGATTTTGTTTAAGGAACAAGTGAATTTGGTGATTGGTTTGAAGATCTTCTCTTGATTTGTGTTTGGGTTTGATGTGCCCTAGAAGATTTTTTGTTGTTGATAGATGCTCTTGCATCACATTCTTAGTAGGTCTTCTAATACTTGATTCACCCTTTCAGTTTTCCCATCTGTCTCTGGATGATATGCAAAACTTATATTCAATTGAGTTCCAAGTGAGGAAAACAAGGTTTTCCAAAGCCTAGATGTCACATGAGCATTCCTATTTGAAATAATTTTTTCAGGAATCCCATGTAATCTAAACACCTCTTGAATTTTTTTTTGAGCTATGATAGGAGCTCCATCTATTAGTTTTCCAAGAATAAAATGCACTACTTTGGTAAGTTTTTCCACTACCACCAAAATGACATTGTACTTAATTCTTGACATAGGAGGAGCCTACAAAAATTCCATACTAACGAATTGCCACTTCCCCTCAAGAAAATCATGAGCATACAAAAGACCTGCTAGGTGGTGATGTTCAACTTTCAACCTTTAACACTCTAAGCATCTTGCTACGAATCTAGCAACATCTCTTTTTATCCCTTTCTAGAAATATAATGGCTTCACATCAACCAACATCCTAGTCACACTTGCATGTCTGAAATATGCTACTTCATGAACTTCTTTCCACACCATATTTCTCAACTCCTCAGAACTAGGCACATAAATTCTTCCTTTAAACCTTAACAATCCACTAGGTTCAAAATGAAATCCTTCGCACCTTGCATCTTGCGGATTATCTGTGAGTGATTTCTTAACTTGCTCATAGTACTCTTCACCCTTGTATTTCTGCAATACTTGTCCCTTAAAGTTAGTTTGAATGGATACTATTGAGGCGATATGCCTTCTATGACTTACGCCATTAGCAACTCAATTCTCTTTTCCCTTGATGTAATTGATATTGAAGTCATAATCTGATATCAACTCTAACCGTCTTTGTTGTCATACATTCAAATTGGGTTGGGTAAATAAACACTTAAGACCATGATGACCAGTCTTTAGTTCAAATGGCCTCCCAAGAAAATAATGTCTCCACATGTACAATGAATGGAAAATTGTTGCTAAATCTAAATCACGCGATGCATAATTTTTCTCATAGGGCTTCAACTTTCTTGATTCATAAGCTATGACCTGCCCTTGTTGCATCAAAACTCCACCTATCCCTTCTCTTAACGCATCCATGATAACAGTGAAGTTACCCTCCAGATCCAATACCTTCAATATCAGAGCCGTAGTCAACTTCTCCTTGAGTAGGTCAAATGCAGCTTGACATTTTTCTGTCCACTCAAACTTATTTCCTTTCCTTTGCAATGAAGTAATAGGAAAAGATATCTTGGAAACGTTTACAAATTTTTTTCGATAGTATCCAACCAAACCCATGAAAATTCTAACCTCTAGTACATTCTTAGGTACTAGCCATTCTAGCATCACTTTTATTTTAGCTGGATCCATTGAAATTCCATCAACCAAAATTACGTGACCCAAATATTGCACCTTCTTCTGAAAGAAAGTACACTTAGAGAGTTTTCCATACAACTTATGTTCTCTTAACTGCTAGAGAACTATCTCTAAATTTTTGCAATGCTCCTCTTCATCCTTGGAGTAAATTAATATATCATCCAAGAATACTAAAACAAATCTATCCAAAAAATCCTAAAAAACATTGTTCATTAAGTTCATAAATGCTGTAGGTGCATTAGTAAGTCTGAAAGGTAAGACTATAATCTCACAATGCCCGTATCTAGTTCTAAAGGTAGTCTTGAATATTTATTCATCTTTGATTCTTAGTTGATCATAACCTGATCACAAATCAATCTTTAAAAACACATCTGCTCCTCGCATTTGATCAAAAAGATCATCAATACGTGGCAATGGGTACTTATTCTTTATTGTATCTTTGTTAAGCATCTGATAATCAATACACAAGAACAACATTCCATCCTTCTTCTTCATGAAGATCATTGGCGCTCCCTAGGGTGAAACACCGGGTCTTATCAATCCCTTAGATAACAACTCCTCCAACTATGCCTTGAGTTCCATTAATTCTGTAGTAGTCATTCTATAAGGAACCTTGGATATAGGTTCAAATCTTGGTACAATGTCAATAGAGAAATCAAATACCCTCTTGGGAGGTAATCCAAGTAATTCATCTAGAAATACGTCCACAAATTTTAGTAAAATGGGATATTTCTCCATATTCGTTTCTCTAGATTCCACCATTTCTCCTTCAATCTCTAGAGAATCTTGTGGTTCACAATCCATGACATTATCTTGAGGAGTGACTTCCTTGAGTTCTATCAGATTTTGTGGAGCAATTGAATGATTTGCTTTACATTATGAGATATATTTATACATGAAGGAAAAGAATAACCCATGTATGTACAAGTTCAAAAAATGGCTTAAATAAGCTACCAAACAATAACAAACCAAAACCAAATAATAATAAGCAAAAAAAAACACTAAATAGGACAAACCATATGGGTAGTGATGGAATATACAACATTCCCCCCTTATTACATCATTGTTTTAAAGTACTAATTAGAGAATCCTAAAAAGCTCCAAACTTTACACGTGCAAGAGCCTTGGTGAAGATATCAACACGTTGTTCCTGTGTAGAGAATAACTGGAGTTGAATGTTATTTTGTTGGACATGTTATCGTATGAAGTGATGGTCAACTTCAATATGCTTGGTCTTTTCATGAAACATTGGATTACGAACAAGCTTGAGAACACTCTAATTGTCACAATAGAGGATTGTAGGTTGCTTTTGTGGTACCCCCAATCCTTCTAATATGCAATGTAGCCATACTGCTTCACAAACTGTAGCACTTGTTGCACAATATTCTGCATTTGTTGAGGAATGAGCAACTGTGGCTTGTTTCTTAATTTCCTAAGAAATAGGACCTGAACCTAGGAAGAAAACAAATCCATAATTGGATTTTCTATTATCAATAGAACCTACATAATTTGCATCTGTGTACCCAGCTAAGAAAATTGATCATTCTTTTTATATTCCAAACCATGACCCATTATACCATGTAGATACCTTAAGACCCTTTTTGTTACTAGCCAATGACATTTCTTTGGTTCTTGCATGAGTCATGAAAGATAATTAACTACAAAAATGATATCTGGTCTAGTATATGTCAGGTAAATCAAACCTACAATCATTCGATGATAGAGAGTTGCATTCACCTAAGGAGATATATCAGATGTAGATAACTGCAAACTTGATTCCATAGGAGTAGTCATGGGTTTGGAATCCATCATTTTGGATTTCTCAAGTAGTGTCTTGGCATATTTCCTTTGAGACACAAAGATAAGGTGATTTGTTTGCCATACCTCTAAACCGAGGCAATAGTGAAGCAACCCAAGATCTGTCATATCAAAGGCCTTCTTGAGATCATTCTTGGTTGTCTCAATCATTACTTCTGAGCTGCCTGTGATAACTAAGTCATCAAAATATGCAATAACAATCACAATATCCCCCCCTTGATCCTTGAGATAGAGATTTGGATCATATGGATTCCTAGTAAAACCATGTTTTAGCAAATGTTCATCAATTTTAATATACCAAGCTCTTGGAGCTTGTTTGAGACCATATAGGGACTTGATAAGTTTGCATACTTTTTCCTCTTTACCAAGTGCAACATATCCCTCTGGTTGGGTCATATAGACCTCTTCCTTAAGGTCCCCATGAAGAAAGGCACTTTTTACATCCATTTGATACAATTTCCATCCAAATTGAGCAGCTAAAGAAAAAATCATTCTAATGGTTTTTATCTTTGAGTGGGAGAAAATGTTTCCTCATAGTCTATTCCTTCTTTTTGGGCATAACCCTTGGCTACAAGTCTAGCCTTATGTTTATCTATACTACCATCTACTTTATACTTAGTTTTAAAAATCCATTTACAACCAATTGCTTTCTTACCAGGTGGTAGATCAACAAGCTCCCAAGTGTTGTTTTTTATCAAAGATTGATACTCTGCATCCATAGCCTCTTTCTAACACTTTGATTCTAATGCTTCTTGAACAGTAGATGGCTCAAAATTTTCAAATGAAGTCATTAGTACAAATTTTACCTCATTGTGAGCCATGCTGCGAGTCCTCAGACCTAAAGTGGAAGTGTTCAGGACTCCATCTAACTTTGCATCTCGAATGGTACTAGTGTACCACTTTGGTAAAGGTTTTGTGACATTGGAGGGTGTTGACTGATTATCAATGTTCCCATCATTTTTACCATCCATGTTGAAAATAGGAGCACTATCTGAAGTAGATGATGATGCAGGAGGACAAATTGCATCATCCTTCTCATCAAAAAATACATTTCTACTAATGTATATCTCCTTTGTATTGGGATCCATAAGGTGATATGCTTTGGATTCATTACTATATCCTAGAAGAATACATTTCATTGATTTTTCATCTATCTTCTTCCTTTTTTGTTTAGGAATGTGTATATAGGTAGTGCATCCAAACACATGAAGATGAGAGATAGAAGACTTTACCCCTATCCATGCTTCTTCTGGTGTAATGCCATCAAGTGCTTTGGTTGGTGCATGATTTAAAAGATAAACTGTTGTGTGAAAAACTTCAACCCAATATGCACACTCTAGTTGAGAATTTTTCAACATACTTTAGACCATCTCCACGATGATGCGATTTCTCTATTCACCAACTCCATTTTTCTAAGGTGTGTATGTTGCAGTCAATTGACACTAAATTCCATTTTCTTTCAAATATGTGGAGAATTCTGTGTTGGTGTATTCCCCCCTTGATCTAAGCGGAGGACACAAGTACAATGATTTGTTTTTTTCTCCACCTGAGTGCGAAACTCTTTGAAATATGATAGAGATTCATCTTTATGCTACAAGCAATATACCCACATTTTCCTTGTATGATCATCAACAAACAACTGAAAGTACTTGTAGCCATTGTGACTAGGTGGCATAGGTCCACATAGATCAATATGCACTGGTTGCAAAGGTTTGCTTGCACGATTCTCACTAGGATAGAAGGGTGCCCTATGTTGTTTTCCAACAATACAACTAGAAAAAATAGCACTTGACTTCTCAATTGAGGGAAGTCCTTTGACCATGCATTTCTTACGAAGTGTTAACAAGTAACTAGTGCTTAAATGACCAAATCTACGATGCCAAAGCAAAGCAATATCTTCATCTGTAGTCACTAAGGCTTGATTATTAGCAACTGTATCAAGCCTAAACATTTTTCCAATCTCAGTAGTGCTAGAAACAATGTTTTCATTTTTAGACTTATCTTTGATAAGAAAAATCTTTGTATCCTGATAGCTATCAAACTCAATCCTAAGGTTTTGGTCAGGAAATTGATTAACAGAAAGGATATTTTTGGTAAGTATTGACACATACAAGACATTAGTAATCATGTAAAGATTAATGCCAAACTTCAAAGATATGTCACCAATACCTTTGATTTCATGAGTGGTATCATCTCCAAGAGTGACTATACCATGATGGGGTTTCAATGTGAGAAACCACTCCTTCTAACCAGTCATGTGCTTTGTAGCACCTGAGTCCACATACCATATTGATGTTGATTGTGAACCATCTTCTGAAGTGTGAGCTGAAAGCATGTATTCCTCATTTGGAGAATCTTTTGCATCAACAACATTGCTTTGTTGTTTCTATTTGTTCTTTTGATCCCATTGTAGTTTTCCACTTTGAAGTGGCTTCTTTGGATGTGGTTTGTTGGACGATCCTTTGTTGAAGTAGTTGCACCAACAATTCTTCACATCATGTCCAACTCTTTCACATATTGGACACTTCTTTTGAGAATTGGATGAATTACTAGATTTGGGAGGTCCACTAAATTATTTCATAGGCTTTCCTTTATGATGAGTGGTCATGGCATGATCCTCCTCCTCATGTTTGTGCCTTGGAGATTATTATTTTTGAAGTAGATTCACAAGCTTTTCAAAAGTGGGATTGACATTCAAAGTTATCACAAAGACTTTATATCTAGAAGGTAGTGCCCGTAGAATAATAGGCACCAAAATTGCATCATCAATCATTTCTCCCAATGCTTGTAATGAAGCTCTCACCTCAACAATCCTTTTCAGAAAGGATTCCAACTGTTCTCCATTCTTCATCTTCAAGCCATGTAGCTGACTCTACAAATTTAGGATTTGATTCCGATTCTTGGCCTCATATATCATCTTGAGCTTGTCCCATGCATCTTTGGCTATGGAAGAGTCTCAGATGAAAGGCTAAACTTCATTAGACACAGTGAACAAAATAATCAATTTTTCCTTTATGTCGGCTTGATCAAATTTCTTTTGTTCATCAACATCTGTCTTGTGACGTGTTGTGGTTCCACTGACCACATCACAAACTTCTTCAAACTCAAGTTGAGTTTTGAGTTTGGTCTTCCATGCAGAATAGTTATTTCTGCGTAGTAGTTGAGAGTTTGGAAGAAGAAATTTTGGAGAATTGCTAGCCATTTTGTTAGCACAATAAAGTTTTTTTTATAGAGCATGTGTTGGTCCTATTAGAGGATTTAAAAAATGCATCTTTGCAAGATCAATAATGTTAAAAAAAAAAAAAACACCGACATTGACAAAACCAGGTACAAAATAGAACACCCCTTAAAATTTCAAAATTGTATAGAATAATAGGGAAAATCAAATAAGAAAATGAGACTCCCTAAATAATATTTTCTCCCTAAATCAATGACCAATAAGAAACCATGAGAATATACCAATAATCCACACATAAATACCTCAAAACTAGCACCAACAAATTGCTTGACATGAAACATCGATCAAACCTCACACATGGGCTTGCAAACAATATCAACACCAATAGAGTGTCCACTCTCCAAAATGAAGGGGTTCACCAATGACCAAACATTGAAGCGACCTAATTGAGAGTAATGGATGCGGGCTTGAGTAAATGGTGGTCAATGAGGATGTGTGAGGATCACACATTTTAAACTGTGCTCAAAATGTGTGAGAGTAGAAGTAAAGGCTCCAACAGTGTCAAAGGAAGAAATGAAAACTTCTTGCGCATGGATGAAAGCTTTGTTTGCTAATCTTCCTATACTGATTTTAGCACAAGCTTCAACATGCTAGATGGTATGATCTATTTCTTTCTTTCAAATGCATTGACTCTGTCTACAATGATTAAATCTTGACCTTTAATGGTTGAGTCACAACCTCTCTTCGCACCACAGTGCACAAAAAAAAAGTAGATCAACCTCCACGATAAATCAAAATTAGACAAGATGAATAGTGGATTATGAGCATTGAAAATGATGTCAATTGATGGTGCCTCTTATCTTATCTCAAGCCCTCAGGAATAGTGATGACCTCAATAGAAAATAAATCGCATGCAAATTTTATATTGCAAGGCACAACCTACCAAGGTCTCACGATTTTGGAGTGCTGCGTGTAAATGCTACACAAAAGATACTTGGTTAGAGTTGCAGATTTATGATGATGGAGATAAATGGCAGCCTTAAAAAATTTGTCACACAATCCACATTGATCTTCTTTGAACTATCATCTATGAAGGAATTTGGATGGTTTGAATAAATCTTCAATTAGTGGCATATTCTTCACTCTTAGGCGGTGAATCCTTCTTGCATCAGCTATCTCCAGCGATCTACATATAACTTGTGGTGGATAAAAATTGTCTTTGGAAACTCCTTTATTAGCGGCAATGATCTCTTATTTAACATTCAATCCTTCAAATTGTTTTGACTATACTCTATCTGCCGACCCGAGTCTCAAACATCGGCCTCTTAGAAAATAGCTCACATAAATGGAGAAAATAAAGCCATAATTCAAGCCAATATTTTCTCTAGAATAAGCTTTTAAAATTTGTAATCCAAAATGTTCATTTGAGCCAAGGAAACATAGGCAAAACCAAAGAGGCGTAATAACAATCACAACATACAAAAGAAAAATCACGCCAATGATATTCTCACTGCTCTGATACCATATCAGATTTTGTGGAGCAATTGAATGATCTGTTTTACATTATGAGATATATTTATACATGAATGAAAAGAATAACCCGTGTATGTATAGGTTCAAAAAATAGATTAAATAAGCTATCAAACAATAACAAACCCAAACCAAATAATAACAAGCAAAAACAAACACTAAATAGGATAGACTATATAGGTAGTGATGGAATATCCAACAAGTTCTTCTATTTTGACTGCAAATAGTTGGCAACCTTTCTTTCTTTCCCTAAGCATTTGCATGGTAGAAATCTGTCACAACTTAATCTCTCTTGGTGTTCCTTGCAAAACCACCCAATTTCCTAGATCATTTAGACACTCTACTACCTTGGAATGACAATCTACTATGGCTCTATATTTCCATAGCCAATTCATTTTGAGAATGACATCATAAAATCCTAGGGGTGCTACATACAATTTTACCTTAGTTAAGAAACTAGGAAGTTCTACCCTGGTTTTGAACAAGCATTGCTTCACCATTGCTCTTGTCTGGTTTGCATACTCAACAACCCAAGACTTTTCCATAAATCCAAATTTTCTAGATATTTGATTAGCTACTCTAGGTGATTTTTTTTTTGTTGCTCCAGTATCAATAAGTACAAATATAGGAATTACCAAACAAAATATATGTGAAGTTTCCACTGGTGTGACCTAATGTGCAGCTTGTTGATTGTCCAAGGCTACATGGATTTTCTGCTGAAATGCGATTTTTTTTTGAGGAAGAGAATTTCCATTTGATTGAGATCTTGAAGGTTTGTTGGGGCATTGAGTGACATGATTATCCCCTCCGCAAGCAAAGCATCCTTCTACTCGTCCCTTCCTTCTTGCAGACTTGTCAGATTTACTGACATTCCCTCTAGTATTATTGAAGTTGTTGTTGTTTCCTCTATGATCTCTTTGTTCGTTCCAGTTGTTATGAGATCCCTTATTCCCATTCCTTTGAGATTCTTGTGGTCCAATAGACTTCTTTAGAACCTGATTAACTTGAGACCCATTGAAATTATTTTGGTTTCTATTCTCTCGGTGGATTGAAATGACTTTGAGCTTATGCTCTTTCTTGATTTCCTTTTCATATACTAGGTCCATATTGGTTGGAACATGTACATCCACTTCACCACCTATTGTGTTATTCAGCCCCATGATGAAATTTCTAATTCAAAAATTCTCATCCTTCTCGTACAATGACACATACTTTAGAAGACGTGTGAACTTTTCCTAGTATTCGTTCATCGACATATCACCTTGCCTCAAATTTTTGAAATCAGTCAACTTTTGGTTATAAAAGAGTTGGGGTAGCCATCTTTTCCAAAATATTTCAACAAACTCATTCCAAGTTAAATTTAGAGAACTAAGACCAAGTTTCATCTTTTTGTTCATCCACCAGTTAGAAGCTTCTCCTGCTAATTGGAAAGCACCCCAAACAACTTTGGTGACCTCATAATAGTTTTTGATTTCAAAATATTTCTCCATTTGAATTAACCAAGCCTCAGCCTCTTCTCCGCTAGTGATTCCCTCAAATTTTGGCATGGAAACCTTTCTCATATCCTTGGACAACTCAACTGCCACATGTTTTCTTTTGCTACTTGCAAATTTGGACAAAGATTCTTCTTCCCTATGTTGAATTGATTGATTAAGGTCATGAGAATTATCTCCTTCATCCTCATTAGGTATTTATTCCTCTTCACATAATGGAATTTCCTGCTCTTCTTTTTCTTTTCCTTTCACTTCTTGTTCAAGATTTTCTATCCTTTCCCTAGTTTCATCCATAATGGCCAAAATGCGGTCCAATTTGGTTTTAGTATTATCTGGACCTTGTCCAACTTCTTGAATTTCTCTAGGATTAGTCCTTGTTCTCACCATCCTTTTAAGAAATTTATACTTGAAGGTTCATCTATATTAGATCCTATCCTGGTTCACTTATTATATTGAAAACTTTCCAAAAGAGCAAACATTCACATACACGAAATTCTACTTTTCTCACAAGTTTTGATATAGAAAATAACCTTCATTTATTCATAAGGATTTCAATTTCCTTTTGTTTACTATATAGGAGCGAATTTGTACCCCTTACACAAATTCCCCTTTTACATATCCTCACCTTAGAAAATCAAATCCGAAGGCAAAATTCCACATCACCCAATTGCCTTCCTTCCACTTGGAATCTGTCTACTGTGTTGGTGGGAGAATATTTGTCGGGGACGTGTGCATGGTGCACAGACATCCAAGTGGCGCGCTTACATCCCTGACGGATTCTTGTGTCTAAAGTTGTCAGAGGCATTACACTCCTGATTGGGGATGAATTGTAATGTCCCTCTTCAACCAACTGACCTGAAAATGCCTTATTCCTTCCTCATTCTCCTTCAAATTCATCCATTCTTCATTCAATCCATCCTTCTTTCACATTCTCAAGCATTCTCAACACTCACTTCACTCACAATAGCACTTCAACACTCCATTGCAACAACAACACTCCATCAACTCCGCATAGCAAGTGTGAAGCAATCCATAGCAGCATGGGATTGGAGTCTTGTGAGACCTCCTTTCATCTTAGTTGAGATTGTGGTGACCTTGCCTAGTCCGCAATCTCCTCCATTGGCTAGTGAGCTTTTGGGTGGAGGTTGTAACATTTTGCTCTTTTCATTTGTGATTTGGTTGAGTAGCATTTTATTGTTTTATAGTTTTTATTGCAATCTCTACTTTCTTTATCACACATTTCTATCTCATTGCTATCTGGCTGTCCATGGAGGTGGAAACACCAAAATGGGGGTCTGACTGAGGTAGACCCCTATATAGCCTCAATATTTTCCCCTCTTTCTTGTGTTGGTGAATGTGCATTTGGAGCTAGCTGGCGAACTGGCATCTTGGTGAGATCATTTTCATCACTTTAGCTTTCATCTATCTACTTTATCATCTCCATTTGTACTTTTCATACTTTATTGTTTTATTTTTCTCATTCAAGAATAGCTAGCTAGACCATTAGTTCATTTTCTGGTAGTTTATATTGTACTTTCTATCCTCTATCCATATGGAAGCTAGCGCACTCGAGAGATTCCAGTGCATCATGCTTGCATCCTAGAACTGTGCTGCCATCCTCAAATAGAGAGCTGTCTGAGGTACAATATTATCTCCAAAAACTAGCTTGCCTAGCCTAAACTAGGATTCTGGGTCTGAAGAATGATTGAAGTATGTTGTAGTCCTCATCATTCTCAATCCTTGTTTCAAAACACCCCTTTAGAGTGAGGTAAGTTAGGGAATCCCTTCACTCTCGGCTCTCCGTGACCTAGGGCCTTGACGTGGTTGGTCCCCCTCTCTTACATTTTTAGTGAACTCGACATGAACCAACATCTGCTCATTTGACGGTGTTTAGACTTTTCCCTTGTACCTTGTGATCATTGTACCCCTGAGTGTTGTGAAGGTTTATGAGCATCACAAACCAGTCCATGACAACTGGGTATATTGTTGGGAGAAGTGTACAACACCTTTCAATTGAGAAGACAAAGGTCACTTATATTTTCTCTACAGGCCTTTTTTTTAGACCTGCGATTGGTCTTTCTGCCCAGAAGCAGTTGTCGAGGGGTGAGGTAGGATTATTTGATGAGAATGACAATGTCCCCAATCCTCCTGCATCTCCTACACCGTCGTCAGTAGACAAGCATGGAGCTATTCACATTCCTTCAGAATACATTTATTCCCTTAGAAAAGGAATGGGCGATTTGGAAAATCATCTGGAAAAGGACTTGAAGTTGGCTAGAGCTGCTAGGGTTATTAGTGAGATAAAGTATATGGTGGGAAAAGACCGAATAGGTGTAGAGCTCCTGGCTAGTCTTTCTATTCTGACTGAAGTGTGCACCCTTCCAAATAATGCTAACATTATATAAGGGGCCACTTTTGAGGAACATGAGACAGTTAGGAGTGTCGATGCCGCCCATGTCTGTGTACATGGCTGACGTAGTGCCTTCAATCAACATCCCTCCTACCTCTGAGAAATCCAAAACTATCAAAGAAAACATAGTACCCTTAGGTTTTAGTTTTGCCCCTCCTGTCACCTCTAGTGGTGGAGGTTTTGGCAGATTGAATATTGGGGGCTTTGGTAGTGGTGGTAGCTTTGGCAATGGGGGTGGTGCTGGTAGAGGTGGTTTTGGTGGAGGCCATGGTGGCGGCTTTGGAAGCGGAGGTAGTTTCAGCAGAGGCCCTATTGGTGGCGGTTGCTCCGGTAGTGGCCATGTTGGTGGTTCTGGAGGTGGCTCTGATGGTGGTTTCAGATGAGGGGACATTGGTCCTATGTCATCTAATGACCCTATTATGAACACTTTTCTTTAGAATATGGGTAAGATGCAAAGCCAATTGGCGAGTCTCTCCCAAGCCTCTGCACAACCTATCTTTCAGCCCTTCTTCTGACATAGTCCATTGTTGGTAGTAATCTTAAGTACTCCCTTCCCACAAGGAATGGATATTCCCAAATTTGAAAAATATGGCGGCAAAGGGGCCCCGCAAATGCATGTGTCCACCTTTAATGCCCTATGTACAAATTTCTTCCATCACAATGCATTGATGGCATACTTATTCCCTCGATCTCTTAAGGATACGATGCTCGAATGGTACTGTTCCTTGCTAGATAACTCTATTTTCTCATTTGATCAACTTGTAAATTAGTTTCTATGATAGTTCCAAGCCAACATCCGATCAAATATGACCTTTTTGAATCTTGTTCAATGCAAACAAGGGGATAATGAGAAGATTATAGATTTCATAGTGCGATATCAAGCACTCTTCTCACAAATCTCATACCCATTGCCCGATTCTGACATACAAAAGGTATTCATAGGGAACTTGCAAAGGCCTTGGCAGGAAAAGTTTTCCCTTATGAAATACCATTCTTTTGCACATTTGTGTGCAACGCTATGAGAATATCAATAGCCGGTAGTCTAGTTTGGGGGATCCTCCTTGCACTCCTGTTCAGAAGGGAAATCCATAGTATCAATCTCTGGAAAGGGTAAGGTTGTTACAATTGTAGTAGCTTCTACAAATGATAATGGCCTCAAATGCAACAAAAAGTTCATAAAGTTAGCAGAATCTTATTCTTCCATCTTACAAAGGTTGCTAAAGGATAAGATCATAACCTTGGAGAACCCTAAGCCTCTCAAGGAACCTTACCCTAGTTGGTATGATGTGAATGCCTTTTGTCAGTACCATCGAGTTAACAGACATGATACCAAATGATGTATGCACTTGCATCATGAAATATAGGATAGCATTGAGGACGGTAGTATTCGTCTCGATGGAAGTAAACAAAATGGAAATAAATCGATGGAAAAAGTGAATAGTGAGTTGTACATATACATGGAACTGTTTCTGTCACATTCTTCCAACATGATTATCGATCCCTCCTATTTTAACACTTAGCCTGAGGCGTATGTTAACATGGTGACAATTACTCCTTCTACACAACCTGTGACTAGCTCACTAGATGCGACATTCACTTCTAGGATATGCCCTTGAACAACGAGCCCTCTCCCCTTTACATTCCCGCTCACCTCAATGGGAACATTCTGACAGGGTTCTTAGTTGACCCTGCGAGTTGAGTGAATGTCATTATAGAAGAGACATTGTGGCTTAATTCATTACATAAGGGGGAGTATGAAGAAATGAGTTCTACCATCCATATGCACGATGGTCTATCTTTGAAGTCATATGGCTCAATAAATTTGTCCATCTTGGTTTGGACTAGGGCTATAGACAATTTTTTATGTCATCTCGGAGTTGGATTTTTTAAGGCTGAAGCTAGGCATACCTTGGCTAGCTTCCATGAACGGAATCGCCTCCATCATTCACACATGTTTAAAGTTTTCCCATGAAGGTGTTGTGCACGTGGTGCATGACACTAGATACTAGCCTTTGGTATCCCATGGGGGATATTCATTGGATCACTTTTGGCCCACCCCGGTCGGTCCGCTCCCCCCAAGAATGAACCTACTTTACAAGAACTATGTGAAGTATAAGACTGGGGGCAAGGGGTAGCCAAAATTGAACCTTTCAATAGTGCAACAACCAGCTGCCTTCTCTTCTTGAAAGGGAGAGGAGAAGCTTGCCTCTCCTTAGGAAGCCTCATCTTCCCCCTTTTTGAGGAAGAGTTTTGGATGAATATGCCTGGATTTTATCCATTGAGTCTGATGGTGCTTGCTTGGCGTAGACTCAATATTAGGATATTAGATCTCCCTACCCAACTGCATGGACCTTTGTATTACTTGTATGACAAGGGAAAAGGTCCCTGTGGGGAATCCTCTATGTCCCAGGCTTTGCGGCCCCCTATCGCTTCTACTACAAAAGCAATAAATGGGAAGAGGCCCGCTACCGAGGCACTAGAGTTGACTCGCCTCATTTTTTCTCAACCCACTCTTCCTGCTCCCGTTCAAGAGCTTGTCCCCTCACTGGAAATGGCTATAGTGGAAAATCCCATGGCTGAGAAAAAGCCTTCTTTCCCTTCGCAACCCCCAGCCTCTAGCTCGAAGAGTCACAAAAACCACCTTGCCCATGAGAGCAAGCGTCAGCGAAAGGCTCTTGCATGTAAGTAGGTCACTTTGCATAGGAAGGAAGGGGAGGTGACCGCCCCTGTATCAGGGCTTCTTGTTGTGTCCTCCTCTCCCCTCTCCTTTGCTTCTATTCAACGAAGCTTTGCGTCACTTCCAGCTCTTGTTGTGAGTCCGCTTGACCCCAAAAAGGTGCAAGTGTTCATTGTTCCTTTGATTGAGCTAACCTTGTTGATGTCCCTTCAGGATGTCCTGCTTTTCCCGAAACTCGTGGATATGCTGAATACTTCGATGGTATCTGCTACAGTTTTCTCCTCCTCCTCTTCCTCCACACCTCCTCTTTCCTCGTCTATGGGGAGTTCACATCCATCAATGAAGTAGAAGGTGGAGGTTGTCCCTTTTAGAAACAGAGAGCATAGGAGGATCCCACCTTATTTGAAGGGTGGTCCTGCATTGGCTTGTTTTGTCTTAGTGATGGAGCTAGTCCTGACTTCCCCTGAGTTTGTCACCGCTCCCAAGTCACTTAGTGAGCCAAGCGGTGAATCTTAGGTGTAGCCCTCTCCGTCCGTTGAGGTACGACATGGAAATCTTGTAAAATGCATGTTCAACTCTCTGGACAAAGTTCCATCCTTGTCAGTGATCTTCACAAAATTGCTGACCAAAGCTCCACAAGAGCCCAGTTGAGAAGACCTTGTGGGGCCTTCTTCCTTAGCCCTTGTTGTGGGAGGGTCAGAAGCTCCTCCCCTTAATATTCCACCATTTCAGGTTCATCCTCCTTCCCCTTATGATGATCTAGAGTGGGAAGTGGATGACCTTTTGGTCAATGAGTGTTAGAGGGAGGCCTCTTCTTTATCTTTAGATTAGAAGTGTGTGTGTTGTGATGTGTTCCCCCATACTTGTGCTATGTGTTCCTGGATGACCCTCATCACCCTTGTTGGTGCTTGGATACAACAGTGATTTTTGTGTCGTAAACCTTCTTCTATTTGTATCATCATCCTTCCATGTTTGTGCTTGATTTTTGACAAATTGGGGACAATGCAAAGTGTTGGGGGCATTTAGGCTTCCCTTCCATGTTGACCCAATTTTTTATTTTTACTTTTTCTTCTCGTGCATTCTTCACATGGTTTTATATAGTAGGGGGTTGATGATAGTTCATTTATATACTATTATTATACTTATATATATTTATGAGTAGTTTTGACCCTGAAATATCAGATCACCCCTGTATCCTCATTTTGTGATTATTTCTCTTTGGCTCTTTTCTTATCTTTCTCCCTTCTTTGCTTGAGTTTTCCCTTTCATGTGTGATAACGCCATTCCTATGATACTTATATTTTCATAAAACGTATTCATTTCCAACGAATATTTTCTCAATAATATTTGCAAGATTTTTTTGAAAATCACATTCACAACTTGGACCTAATAGAATGTGTTTCCTTCATCATGAGTTTGCAAAGAAAGAACTTGAGAATTTTCCTCTAAGGTGGGAGTAGCTCTGACCTTCCCCTCGCGATGAGGCATTTTCTTCTTTTTGAATTCTTGGATGAAGTGAACATCTTTCAAAAGGTTTCCTTGATGGTGAATCGATTTGAGAAAAAAAATCTTTCTTGCACTTTCAAACAATGCATCCCTTGAGTGGACCCCTTCTTCACACTAGGTTCCCAAGGGACCCCTTTGAAAGCCTTCCAACTTATTTATGGCCTTCTTGAACATCCGCTTATTTTCCTGCATGGCCACCTTATTTTTGGACATGCTTTATCTGTGGGTAAACATGTCACTTTGCAGGTGCACCTGTAAAGCCGCTATTCAACTCTGCAAAGTCTCCTTGCATCTGGGTTTCCTCCATGTGAGATATTGGGGGCACCTCCTTGCAAGTTTGTGGGCCTGTAAGGTGCTTACTTCTCTAGGTTTCCCCCATGAAAGATATCTTGGGGGATTCCTCCTTGCAGGTCTGCAGGCCTATAAGGTGCTTTTTTCTCTAGGTTTCCTTCATGTGAGAGATCTTGGGGGATACCTTCTTGTAGGTTTGTGGGCCTATAAGGCGCATACTTCACAAGGCTTCCTTCATGTGAGAGATCTTGGGGGCTACCTCCTTGCAGGTCTGCAGACCTGTAAGACGCTTTCATCTTGCAAGATTTTTCCATCATTTTTCCAAGGGGCCTTTGGTGTACTTTGTGTTGATTCATAGTTCTATAGGGCTATGAAGTATTTTGTTCTATCATGCACTTTCAAGCTCGCCAAATCGCAGTTTTCTTCCTCAATGGTTTAGGGATAACTTTATAACCCTACTAAATCTTTGATCTACTTTACCAAAGCACTCATCAGTACTCGTGCTCAATAAAGTGGTGAAAAAATGTATAGGAGTGAATTTGCACCCCTTACAAAAATTCCCCTTTTACACATCTTCACCTTAGAAAATCAAATATGAAGGTGAAATTCCACATCACCCAGCTGCCTTCCTTCCACTTGAAATATATCGATTGTGTCGATGGGAGAATATTTTTTGGGGACGCGCGCGTGGCGTGCAGACGTCCATGCGGCGTGCTTCCGTCCCTAACAGATTCCTACGTCTGAAGTTGGTAGAGGTGTTACACTCCCGATTGGGGATGAATTGTAACGTCCCTCTTTAGCCAACTGAACTGAAAATGCCTTATTCCTTCCTCATTCTCCTTCAAATTCATCCATTCTTCATTCAATCCATCCTTCTTTCACATTCTCAAGCATTCTCAGCACTCACTTCGCTCTCAACAACACTTCAACACTCCATTGCAACAACAACACTCCATCAACTCCACATAGCAAGTGTGAAGCAAGGCATAACAACGTGGGCTTGGAGTATTGTGAGACCTCCTTTCATCTTAGTTGAGGTTGTGGTGATCTTGCCAAGTTTTCATTCTCCTTCATTAGCTAGTGAGCTTTTGGGTGGAGGTGGTAATGTTTCGCTCCTCTCCTTTGTGATTTGGTTGAGTAGCATTTTACTATTTTGTAGTGTTTATTGCAATCTCTACTTTCTTTATCACACATTTCTATCTTGTTGCTATCTGGTTGTCTATGGAGGTGAAAACACCAAAACAGGGGTCTGACTAAGGCAAACCCCTATACAACACCAACATTTTCCCCTCTTTCTTGTGTGTAGGTGAACGTGCATTTGGAGCTAGCTGGCAAACTGGCATCTTGGTGAGATCATTTTCATTACTTTAGCTTTCATCTATCTACTTTATCATCTCCATTTGTACTTTATTGTTTTGTTTTTCTCATTCAAGAATAGCTAGGCCATTAGTTTGTTTTCTGGTAGTTTATATTGTACTTTCCATCCTTTGTCCATACGAATGCTAGCACGCCTGAGCGATCCCAATGCGCTATGCTTGCATCCCAGAACTACATCGTTGTCCTGAAATAGAGAGCTGTCTGAGGTATAGTATTAACTCTGAAAACTAGTTCGCCTAGCCTAAACTAGGATTTTGGGTCTAAAGAGTGATTGAAGTATGTTATAGTCCTCATCATTCTCAATCCTTGTTTTAAAACACCCCTTTAGAGTGAGGTAAGTTAGGGCAGCCCTCCACTCTCGACTCTCTGTGACCTGGAGCCTTGATGTGGTTGGTCCCCCTCTCTTACATTTAAATTGAATGACTATTCAAGTAGTCAAGAGGAGAGTATCCATTGGATTCACTCTTAGATACATAGCTTAACGTGGTATACCCCTCATATTTTTGTTCATCTCTAATATGCTCTTCTCTATCCCAAAAATGATAGTATCCCTCATATTTATCTTTCGATATTTAATTGTGAGGTACATAACCCTCTGAATTTCCACTTGAGGCTATAACAATTATTTTAGCCATGGTTAAAACACGAGGATCTCTAAACAACATAGCTAGACTGACGCTACATTCTAAGGGCATATCCCTAGAAAGTGATAGTGAGTCTGAATTTGCTGGAGAGACAAGAGGTAGATAGTTGAAGTTGGCTTCATTTCTCATCCTTCTCTTCTCTTTGCTAATTCACGATAGAGTGTGACTAATTTTCTCAGTATCACTTAGCTATATGGCATTGTCATAATTAGTTCCCTCTATGGTACAAATAAGAGATTCCTTTTCCTTATTGGCCCTTAGGTAATGCTCATTCTCAATTACTGACTTTCTTGTAGTTAACTTGAGATGCACCATCTTGGCACAAGAATTTTCCAAACATTAGATTCACATAATGTTGGAAGGGAAAACATAGCAAGCACATAAGCTCTAGAGCAGAACCTGGTAGCTCTAATACCACGTGTAACATTCCCATTGCTCAACTCAAAAATTACTTCTATGTTTTACCACAAGTGAATTTAAAATAATTTCCAAACACATAGCAATAACAATTTTATTTTTAAAAGTAAGATAATACACACATATGAAAATAATAAATTATCCTTCTCATTTCATTCAACGAAACATACAATATTTCCAAAGAAATGCTTTCATAATCTAGATACAAAATACAATTTCCATCTTTCAAAGAAATAAATACAAGAAACATACGTAGCTCATCTAAGCTTCATTGGCACTATAAATACAAATGATCTAGGAATTCTCCTTCAAATCTTGGCTTGTTGAATGAGAGGAGAAGGATCACTCAAGTGCTTTTCTACCATCCACAGACTAATTGTGGTCCCCCGTACATCTACCGCATCCCGAGCCAGTGTTGTGTCCTACATAACTAGAAATTTACCATACAGTGTCTATGTTCTACGTGTATGACAATCGTAGACTAACATTCTGTAAGGTAACATAATAAATTGATAGTGTAACTAGTAGCAATTACACCACTTTGGCCAAAGTATTCATCACTCGTAACTCATAATGGACGTCACACGCTCATCCACCATTCTAGCTTGATTTTTTAAGACCATTCATATTCTATGCATAGGTAATTCCCTTCATTGGATTATCTTTAACTCTAGAAACAACCTATATACACTACACTCACTATGACTCTTCTAATAGGTTAAACATGTGTTTCCAAAACCTACCAATTCAAATCTAGCTTTAGCTATATAGAATCCACCCTATTGAAGTACTTAATACTATATATATACACACCCACTCCTTAATATGGAGTATGTACACACACTCAAGTAATAGAGAATCCAAACTATAAACAACAAGTGACCTCAATTTCACATAGGTTGCAAACAATATTTCCCTAAAAAAAATATGTTTTCTGGAAACAAAAAAAAAACAATTCACATAAACATTCCAAATTCAATCAAGCATAAAAGAGTAAGATTCAACATGCCTATAAGTATAAAGCTCTAAATTGATCTAGCTGGTGTCCAATCCTAGCCTCCTCAAATTAGCTTGTAGCTTGGTAACAAACACTCCCACTCTTCCCAAATACCCTCACAAAATCTCTCAATAAAACTCTTGCAAAACCACTCTCTAAATCTCTCACAAAACTTAGAAGAACAAAGCAACTCTTAGAAAATAACAATAGAATGCAGATATGCATCCATTTGATGTAAATAATGCATCTATTTATACACAAAAATAAACATCTATAGGCTAGAAACAAGGTAAAAGAATCGAAACTTCTCAGTTCATTTGATTACACTTACCTTGGTAAATAAAAGGTGGCAGATTTCTAACTTAAGACTTAGCAAAATAGCACAACAGGTCACTTCATTCATGGACAACAAGAACTCTACTTAGAAATGCAAGGTAAATAATCACATAGGTTGACTCAATCCATGCCAACTTCTACTTGACTTATTCTCCCATTCAATTTGGTTTCCATCGCTAGATAGAGCCCTCACAATAGACTTCTAAAGGTATGCAATTATTCATAACTTGGCGCCACATAAACTTCTTACATGTTGTTTGGTGTTTACATATAAAAGACCAAGTCAAAGCTTTTAAATGCGTTTCAAATTTCCTTCAATACTCTTGACTATGTCTTATAACCATTTCCTCGCCCCTTTTAATGTGCTGCATTCATTTTGCAAAGCATGGTAATTCTTGTTAAATGTTTACAACGTTGCCTTTAGTGCACACTACATATTATTGTTGTGCTTTACACTATCTAAGATATGCACAATACACTATATTTTGTATAATATGCACTTTGCATTAAAACATCAATGCTCAATATATATTCAATGCTTATTCAAACATTATAATTTATCAATTTTTATATATATATATATATATATATATATATATATATATATATATATATATATATATAACATGTTTTTTTGATTATATGGGAAAAGAAAGTTTTGAAGGGACTCAAAACCCTTTACAACTAAACATACAAAATGCTGCTTAAAGATAACAACATTAAACCATTAACAACAACCATCAACCAAAAAGCAACAAAACAACAAAAAACAAATAGAGACCCAATAGTAAGAAAAACACATAACTTGACACTATTTCATGTTCCTTAAGGTGTTAGCCACTCTAGTTCCTAGTTCTGATGAAGATCAATCATGTCCATTAGCTCCCTCTTCTCCTCCTCAAAGGATTTCCTCAGGTTACCCTTCCCTCTAGTAGTAGGGCCTTTAGCTTCATCCTTTCCAACCTTTTCCCTTTTCCCTTTGAAACCGAGTCCTTGTCCATCAACTTAGCAAAGTAGAGCTGGTCTTCTCTAAGCTCACTTATCTTGGGGAATATAACCTCTAAGGAATCAACACTATTCTTAACAAAAATGTGGTAGGCATGCAACAACTTTTTGATGTCTGTATTGGTGTCCATAACCTTAGCCTCCAATTCAGAGAAACACTACTCATATAAGGACTTGAAGTCAGAAAAAAAACTCTCTAAATCCATAATTCTATCAAAATATTCAAGGAAAAACCCTTCAACATATTTTGCACATTTTCCTTCAATCCCCTAATCTTGATATTCACCCTGTTGAATTCATGAAGAGTCCACTTTGCTAGCTTGAAAGTACTAGTGGCTCCCACATGCACCATGTCAAGGAGCTCGAACATTGAAGTGGTATCATCGTTCAGGTACAAGAAATCCTTAGATAGCGGGTTAACCTTAAGCAACTCTGGCTTGTCGAGCCTCAAATTAACTCCCTCCTTCTGCACAGACTTCTCACCAGAAGGCTCCACACTTGGAGTCTTTCAAATCGGGGAGTCGTCAATTTCAACAGTCTTCTCCTCAACATCCTTCTCCTTGCAATGCTCCATGGCATGCTTTAAAACATCTTTTGGCGCCTAATTTTTCAACTTCGCAATACTCTTGGAAGCCCTTCTAGGCTTTTCCTTGCCCTTCATAACCACTACATTATCCTGCAGGCCCTCCTCCTTACCACCCATCACAACATAATCTTGCCCATTAAACACAACATTATCCTTAGACCTGGAATCTCCAGAACCCACATTTGTATCATTTCCAATGGACTGGGACTCTGAATCCTAAAGAATAATATTCTTGGTAGCCCATTTTCCTTTCGGGTTTCCCTTATTTCTCTTCTTAGAAGGGGCGGCCATAAGAGAAGAAGACCCATCCTCGCCCTCCTCATTCCATTCCTCCTCCCTAGGAGCATTGGTGTTTGAACCAATCAAAAGGGAGGCATCACTGATAGATGTTTCCTTGCCCTTAATTGATTTAGTAGGGATGATGACTCCCACATGCTCCATTATGAGCAGGATGAGGCCCTTGTGCAACACTGGCACCCTCCTATTTTTCAAATGCGCATACATAGACATCTCCAATGAAGACAATAGAAAGAAAGGAAATGAAATAAAAAGCCCATGTCTAAAATGATTCAGCAAGGTGAAATGATGGCCTAAAATTGTAGTAACCTACCTTCAAGGGTATCATACCACATGATAATCTCAGCAATATCCACCCATATTTTCTTCAAAGACGTCTGTTCATAGCCCCACGATGCTATCTTGATAAAAATTTTTTGTTCATCATCCTTAAAGAATTGGGCCATAGCCTCCTCATTGTTCTTCTTATCCTTAAAGAATTTATGACCCACCAAAGGCAAACTAGTAATAGTAGCTATAAACTCCTCATTAATATCAAACACAATACCCTTAACCTATAGCTTACGATTATGCCAATATGAAATAAACTCTGCTGAAGCCTTGGGATCATTGTCGTGGAGCCTTTCTAGGAAAGGCGTGAAGTTACTGTGCTCAAGAATCCTCCAAATCTTACGATTCTTCCTCAAACTAGCACAGGAATGGGACTCGATTATGCTTTGATCACCCCCCATATTCACAATTACTAGAGGAAGAAACTCATAGATAGAGATGTTCAAATGAGAGCCAACAAGCAAAGGAATACCCACAAAGCTTGTGACTATAATGCAGGTACAAATGGTAATACTAATCCAAAAAATGAGCTCATCCATATCCATCATTTCACAATAACACCTTAGCATCCTCGGGAAGGAGGGAGTACTCCTCCCTTGCATAAACTTATATTCATTTATAATCCAAACTAATATCGCACATGTATATGTATACATATATACATATGTATACATATATATATTAATATACTTGTATGCATGTTGCCTTCACATCAATACATACACGTTTATCAATATATATACACATATACATATTTATTCATCGTATATATATACATATACATATATACATATATACATATATACATGTATGCATATATACATATATATATATATATTTATATATTTATATATATAAACATATATATTCATATATACATATATATGTGTATATAGATGCATATATATAACATTACCTACAAACATACACAATAGCAATAACATTGAATGACATATTTACACTAAATATATATACATATATATAAATATATATATCTACATGTCACTTTGTCCATTGGATGTTCCCATGCATATGGGTAATCTATTGATAAGCATGCGTAGATACATCTATCTACATATACTTATGTATGTGTTTACTCATGTGTATGAGTTCATCGTAGACATGCATATATGTATGTATATATCTCATCTATTGTACTCTTAAAGAAGTACTCAAAATCCCAAAGAAACTCAAACACTTAAATTCAAGCATGATATCACAATCAAAACAAAACCTCTCCTAAACAACCAAACCAAGGTATCTTACCTTTTTCTTGTATCTATTGACTTGACTTTACCAATCTAAAGTGAGTGTGTGAAAGCTTAGTTAGGATCATTAAGGGTTACTAGACCAAAATTCTTCTCTTGAGTGATACTTCCCCTCCCTTCCAGAGGCGTGAACCTATACTTGCAACCAACTAATTTTTTTTGCAAAGATAGTAAATTGATCACCAAATAATATTTGCATTATATATTCTATAGTTAGTATTAAGACATATATATCATCAATCTGAATCAACCATTTATTCATTATATTTCCAATGATTCATAAAGTACATTCACATTTATTTCCATCAAAGTTACAAACACACACACATATGCAAGTATTTCATCTAGCTAGGTAAAAGTAACTACGTAAATACACAACAGGGTGTAACATGTAAAAGTTTTGACCTCCCTAAAAGCCAAAATTTGAGTGTAGAGAAAATTTATAGCCACATAATCATAAATATTGTATTCCTTCAAACTAATTCCAAAGCCAATGAAGATATATTTCATGGCCTTATTATCTAATATTGATGGATTCTCCCTAGACACATAAACATATGTCTCATAATTGAATACATAAAGATACTAAAGTGAAGGTTTTTTCCCATCTAAACCTCCATTGGATTTTTCTCTACAGGTGTTGATGCAGGAGAATTTTTTATTAGGTAACATGCAATAACACTCAATTTGACCCAAAAATTCCATTGCAATATACATCCATTGAGCATACTCCTAGCCATCTCCATCAGTCTTATTCATGCATATTGTAACTCCATTTTTTTGAGTGTATGGAGTTTTTATATCTCTTCAAATGTTGTTCTTCTTGTATAACCTATAAAAATTTATAGAATAATATTTACCTCATAATTAGTGCTCAAAACCTTAATCTTTCTACCAATATGGTTTTCCAAGAGAGATTTATTGATTAAAGATCTTAGACTTATGAGAAAATATAGCCATGTACCCCGAGAATAATATTGAATAAATTATACTTGTTGATGATGTTTTCTGCACAACAACTCAGACATAATACAATATCCTATCTCACTTGAAAGGTAAATCTCTATCAGCAAGCCTCAAGAGATAACCCCCAGGTCTCTAATGTCAGGTTTTGACAATGCATATACAAATCGGTGATAAAATGTGAAAGTGCTGGTAATCACAATGGGACCTTAATACAAGCAAAAAAACTGAATCTCAATTTATCATATCTAACAATATGATGATACTTCAATCCTAGATTTAACCCAATAATCAAAGAAATAGCAAAAGATAAGGGTTTCAAAGAGATTTCTAGACTTAATACTAAACCTAAGATTATTAATGAAAATGACCAACACCCGAAATGGATATATCCCTCAAAACTGATCTCTACTTGATCTAGATAAACCTGCAATCTTATAGAAACAGTGCAATCTTCTAAGGTAAAGAGATTTTCAAATCATGAACATTCATTCAAACAACCCTATTGCAATTGAAATGAATAAACCTTCACAATCGAACTTAAGTACAAGGAATATGAAAAGTCCAGGCTAACTTTGCAAAGCAACTAACAAGCAGCTAGTTGCGAAAAGTATGGATTGAGAGATTGCTGCAACATTCGAGTATCAAAACACAAACATTATTAAATCAAATCAAATCTAAATATTGACCTCCTCAAAGAAATTTTAAACATAGAAGAACAAGAACCATGCAAGACAAGAGAATACCAGTATGGCACCAAATCACAATGTCATTACTTGTATTTGAATTATCCACTGTAGCAACAATTCCAACTTTTTGTTACAATATTTGCTTGAGAGAAACTACTTGATAACTTGCTCTACTTAATTCACTTCTAACTATCTCTGCCCTATATCAGTCTCTATATTCTAACCCCTATAAAATGAGGCAAAATGCCAAATATATAGAATCCCTAAAAAACCTGTCGGCCAAGCAAGGGTTTTGTAGCATTAAAGGCGCCAACAGTCGGCCAAGAGAAAGTCAAAATGAAATAAGGGAACGCATTAAATGCACAAACCACACCCAGGTCAGCCTAGGATTCCCAATGTAGCTCAGACCAATGCAGGGCGAGATAATGGGGAAGCACAAATCTCGATGCAGTTGGGAATTAACTGCCTTCCCCTTTGTCCTTATTCCGATCCAACCTTTCATGGAATTTCAAGAGCACCCCATCCAAGTCAGCCACAGGTGGTAAAGGAAAAACCATAAGTCATCTTTCAATTGATGCAATCTCCTCCCTTGATTGTTTTACCGACCTATCCCAGTCCACCTTATAAGTTAGGTATTTGTCAATGACAACAATGTATGTAGCCGCATCATCTAACTGGTGCTCAGAGATGGAATCATCATTAGTCGGGGCATAAAAATCATGCCACCACTTCCTCAACTGTTCCAGGCTCAAGTACTTGGGTGCGATCTTCCTCCTCCCTATCACTATCTTATAGAAAACAATGCAGCCATTATAAACCCTAGTTAGGGTGTCGTCGATCTGCCTCCTTTGTTTGTAAATTTTCTTCAACACTTTCTGCCTAATTTGCAAAGCCTCATACCACTCCCATGGTTCGGAAGCTCTGGAGGAAGGAAGAATATTATCACTTACCAACCTATCCATGGTGTATTCCATGATAGTTCTGGTTTTCTGTAGAAGGAGATCTGCATCTTCCCTATCTTGTGCCAACACCTCCTTCAACCAATCAATAGCCCTCACAACATCCTTCCCCGATGAAAGAATGTCCTTAATAGCATCATCTCCTTTAATATGCACCCCTTGCAACCAACTTGTAGTGGCAAGAGTTGAGGCTTTCATTCTTTCAAGCTCCGTGATAGTTTCTTTAGGCAAGGGATTTGTAGTAGAAGCAAAGGGGTTGATGGACTACAAGGGATTCATCAAATCCCCCAAGCATTTCTTAAGATTTTCATTTTCCTTCTTCAACTCATTCTTGGTCTTTATTTCTTTCCTCATCCTGCCCATGATGACTGCACTAGAACCCTCATAATCTTCAATATCCTCCTCAATAGAAGTAGGCCCCAAGTTCAAAGTCTGCACATTATAGTCCTTTCCAGCCACATTATCTCTGTTTTTATCTGGTGCAGGGGTGGCAATGTGAACAACTCTATTATGAGATTCATCTCTTTCAATCTTTGAGATAACCCTAGCCTTCTTTTTACCTTTATCTTTTCCGATCTTAACTAGTAGCTCATCCCAATTCGGTGGACTATCTTCCACAACAACTTGCTTTCTCCTTATTTCTTTATCTAACCAACTAGGAATAGTGGATTCCAATTGCACTTCACCTAGTTTCTCCCCTTGCTGATCCTTAGGTGCCTCCTCACTCACATTCTATTTCTCAGGAGTTTCATTTGTCTTACTTTCTTCTTCTTCAACATGTTCTTCCTTATGCTTGGGTGATGGGACCTTTATTGTTTCTTCTTCGCTTGGAGGGACTTCTTCAGTTCTAATAGGGGAATCCACATATGCAACCAAAGGGGATTGCATTATCTTTTCAACTTCTGCTTCTGCACTATGAAGATCACCTTCATGAAACTCCTCTCCTTCAGTATCCGGATGATCTTCAACATCCCCTGATTCACTAGGTTTGCTTTGAGCTTCGTGAGCGAAAGGAACATCATCATGCTGCTCCTCATGAGAAACCACCGGAGGGAGGTCCACCTTGGGCACACTATCCCTAGGAGAAGGAGTCCTAGACTTCCTTGTATACACCTTGGCCTTCTCCCCTAAAATTTCAACATTTACCACTGGTGGGGTAACTTCTTCCTCCCCCACCTCGGAGCTTTCCTTCTCTAATAATTTTATGATTCTTCTCCTCTTAGGAATTGGAACATCAACCTCCGAATTCTGCTCCTCTGTCCCTTTCTGGCCAGACTTCTTAGTTCTTGTCCTCTTCTTGGCCTTTGGATTTCTCTGCTTTTTTGTCTCTTGGACCTCCCCCTCTTCAATACCTTTAATTTTGATTTTGAAAGGAGAATCCAACTTACCCTTGCCCTTAGGATCTTGCTTAGTTGATTCTTTAGATGTGGAGTGAGGATCTAAATTTCCCATTAGCACATAGGTGCACTGTACACCTTCATTTTATAACTCCCATAGCTTATGCTTTAGCCACATCTTGGTAAATTTGATAACTGGATCCATCAGTTGTTTCAATTCTGTCTTTTCCTCTTCTAACCAATCCACATCACCAATTGGTCGGTCCTTTATTGCCTCATAAGCATGATATTGGATCAAGTTTCCATCATCATCAAGCTGGTTCGAGACTTCCCTTACATTGTATAATCAGATTGATTCAACTGGGAGGCGAGGAAACTTCTTCTTTCTGACTTCAAACTCATCACTACAATTGGACCAGTAGTCCTCCAAATCAACCTCATGGCTGTACTCCCTGCTGGCCTTCTTTTGAGCTTCTCCTGTAATATCAAATCTGGGTCTCTTGGAATGGAAAGATAGGCCAAGAGCACCCATTTCTTCCTCTGAAGCCTGGGCAGAACCAATGGAAGGACAAGCCTCTCCAGTGAAAATCCTCAAGGAGAAGTCTCCACCAAAACCAGTCTTATGCTTGTCTCTTTTGACAATGGCATCAAAGTCACAAATCTGCCTAGTTACTTCCAACAATATAATGTGATCAGTAGGGTATCTTGGAAGTCTGTATGGGGCTCTTTGGCAGCCATCAATCTGGATATAGGAGAAAGTTGGGAACTGAATAAACCATGCCCCATATTTCTTGATGAGCTCTTTAGCCTGGTCCGAAATCCTGACATGCTCTGCACCATAAGCAATCTAGTAATGTGCATGGTGAATGCATCATTCACACTCCAATAGTTTGAACCTCCTAGGTGCAACTGAGGGAAAACCTCGTAGATAATATCTTGTCCAAAAGTGCCCCTTGTACTCAATCCTTTGTATGGGTGGAATCTTGCAAGTGCATAGACGAAATATGAGGTCATTGTGAAGGTCCTTGTTTTTAGCACATTGGACAACTACTCATGAATTACCTGACTGATGACTCCTGCCCAATGGTAGTTAACCTTCTCTTGCTCCATCCTCACAATCACATGGCACATCCAATTCTCAAACATGCCAGCATTCGTCAATCCAACCTCCCTGCTAAGAAGAGTGATGGCATTATAATACTCCTTAAACTTGGCTCTGAATAGGTGTTTGGGTAATTTGGAATAATGATACTTGGGATTCTCCAACCAAGAATTGATAAACTGTTGTGACTTCATAGTCTGCTCATCGTAGAACTCCTGAGCTACCTTCATGTTGAATCCCACCACCGGAGACTTGTCTGGCATATCAAAAGTTTGAGCAATGGAAACAAGGTTGAGATTCACCACAACTCTCCCTTGAGGACCAATAATCCTCTATGTATCACTGTCATAGAGCCTTGCACACTCAAGGACCAGCTCATAACATTGCACTGTGGAAGGGAAACCAGCCACATGGGACAAACCTAATTCCATCATTCTCTTGGCCACCAGAGGAAGGTCATCTGCCACCATTCTTTCCTTAAATTCCTCATAATCCCAGAGGCCGACATTAGTATCAGTGACCTCTGACCAGACAAAAGTGATCTTACTCTCAGGGACCTTGCTCCTAACATCCATTTTAATCTTCTCTACATCAGACATTGAGGACCCAAATGTTGCCTTGCTAGATTGAACTTGCACTCAACATGAAAATATCAGTAAAAAAAACCACAAGAAGTAAACGTTAATCCATCAAAACACCATTAGAATAAACCTCATGCCATCAAGGTGTTATTACAATTCATATAAATTCCCTTGATAAACTTCGGGTTTCAAGGCCACCCGCGAAATCTGAGCCCGAGAGGAATTTCAGAAAATTCCAGGCCAAATGGATTCTAGCGGAATAGTTATGAAAACACCTACTAACAATTAAATATGATCATTACCAGCGAATGAGCCACATTGGAGATCATAAAATAGCATGAATCAATAATAAAATGCATTGAAAATCACTAACACATCATGCTATTCCACATTTCCTTACATTCCATCAAATTTCGGGAAAATCTGCCAGAGACGGATTCTTGCAAAGGTAGATACATTTTACAAACCCAGAGAAAATAGGGAACCAAGGACTTCGGGAAAATCCGGGGCTACCGTAAGTCCGCGGATAAGGTAAAATTTTGAAAACATGCAGATTCTGGGAAATCAAAGGAAATCGGGAAAATCCACCAGAGACGGATTTCTGCAAAGGGGGACAACACCTCATAAACCTCATAAAATCTAGGTGGTACAGGACTTTGGGAAAATCTGGAGTCAACGACGATCCATGAAATCCATGAAACTCCGAAAATGAAAGCAGATTCCAGAAACACAGAGGGAACCGGGAAAATCTGCCAGAGACGGAAAATCCGGAGGAAATGAAAAATCCCAGACTGAGGCCAAATGCTGGATTGCGACACGAAATCACGATTTCACACACATCATCACATTGATCATGGATTTCAGAAATTTAATCCTGGGGCAAGCTTAATATGGGCTTTCTATAGATTCTCTCAACATTCTAAGCTAATTTGAGAGCACACTCAAGATAAATGACAATGCCCTAAGTTAAACCCTACAGATCCGCCATTAAAGCACAGACGAGCTCAGAATTAAAATACTTCAACTGCTAATTCTCAACTAGGGGATTACTCGCAACTCTCAAGCGAGTTACATCAAAATGCAAATAGCTACAGGACCTCAACACTCGCTTGGGAAGTGATAAATAAAACAATGTTGCGCAACCCTAATCATGAAAATGCCCAAATGATGCAGGGAATTAGACTCAAATAATCTCTATAACTTCAAAGCACCATCCGCAATCATCAATTCAAAGTAGGGAGATCGAAAACATACCATTATGAAGCAAAAATCGATCCCAAAATCAACAAATGCGAAATAAAAGGTGCCCACAAAGAACAGTGACAAGAATGCACCAAAGGAAACACTAGCAAATTCACAATTCGCAAACTCAACGGCTCAAATTCAACCAAGCAGTCGCAAGAAAACACCCCTCAGCTCAAATGATGACAAGAAATAGGCATAATAGCATAAAAGACCGCAAAAATCAAGTTAAATACATCCTCAAAGCACGTACGAAGACATAAATGCGCTCGACAAGACCATCAGAAAACCTAGGAATCCAAAAATAGGGTGGAATCCGGAAAAATCCGGCCCACGTGGAAATCCACAAATACCAAAAATCTCCGAACAACAATGTACAGCCAGAGACCAAGCAAGATCTGGGAAAATCCAACCAGGGTGGAAAATCCCGAACCCGAGTAAAAACCCAAAATTTATCCAGAACTTAGGATTTTCAACGAATAACCTGGGTAAAATACTTAGGCAATCAAAATAAACATTTAAGCACATGCCAAAGTAAGACGAAACCTCAAAATGAAAGGGGCAAGACACCAAAACCAAAATGAAAGAGGGTCCCTGCCTTCAGTGGGGCGTGTGCGCGAAAACTGCACAACAATACATATGAGTTCATTTCCCTCCTGAAGCTACAACAGAAACCAAGTTTGGTCTAGTCAGGCTATGTAAAGATTCTGACTTCAAAAGCAACCTGGATAGGGCCTTGCTGCCAGTTAGGCATCTATAGCCCCGATGAAGTTATCGCTGTTACTCTCTTGAACATAGCTCTATTGCCAGCCAGACGTTCATAGCCCCGATAGAGATATTCAGATATTCCTGATAAGTTGAATTCTTTCTTTTGATTTTCAATATTTTACTTTTCTTTCTTTTGATATTCTTTTTTGTGTCACTTTTTATTTCAACCTGTGAACAATGAAGTTCACACTCAGGGCTGAGAGTCATAGTGGCGTTGAAGCAGAAATAGGATCTTTCACCTAACAAAACTTCACAAGGATCCTACAAGAACATCAAGATTTTTAAGATATATAAGAGATATAAGATTTCAGAATACTTCAAATTCAAATCAAAACTAGTGACCTATCTTCAATAAATTAGACATTGAGCTGTTGGCGATAGCAAAGATTTCATCCATCCTTTCAAGATACACGACTACAGTCCACCAAAAAAATACTTAGAACAATTCCCGATAATGATATATTTGCCATGCAGGTGCAACACATCTAGGTGAAAATAGGGAAACCCCCAAAGCAAGAGCAAAGCAAAAACAAAAACCAAACCAAAAGAAAACCGGAAAGGGAAACCTACTCTAACCAAAGCAAAGCAAAGCAAACAAAACATAAAGGAAACCTAATCTAACTATATACAAGAAAAGAGCTGAAAAAAACTCAAGACTGGAAATAATGCTTTATATACTGCCCATTGACAGGCAGTGGGATATCCTCTCCAGTGAGAGTTCTCAAATGGAAGGCATTATCTCCCAGAATTTCTGATATCTGGTAAGGACCAAGCTAAAGTTTATCAAATTTTCCATGCTCCCCCTTATAGTCGTGGGCTTTATCCTAGTAAAGAACCAAGTCAGAAATCCTAAAAGCTTTAACCTTGGCTCTCTTATCAAACCATCTCTTGACTACCCCTTGATGTTTAGCAAAGTTTTCTAGGGCTTCGTCTCTTTTCCTCAAGGTACAACAATTCAACAAGTCTAGCCTCACGTTTATCTCCCTCATCATAATATTCATTAATGAACTGCAAGGTGGGGATCTTTAACTGAATGAGAAACACATGCTCAAATCCATAAACCAGGTGATGGGGTGATATTCCTATGGAAGTCTTATGTCTGGTGCGATCTGCCCAAAGAGAAAATCTGAGCTGGGTATGCCAATCCTTCAGATTTATTTCTAACAGTTTGCGGATGATAGTTAGAAGGTTTTTGTTGGATGACTCAGCTAAAACATTACCCTGAGGGTAATAGTTGGATGCAAACTTAATGATAATCCCATGATCGAAAGCCCAATTAGAAAACTTTAATGATGAAAACATAGGACCATTATCACAAACTAAAGACATAGGACACCCAAAACGATTAATGATACCTGATTCGATGAAGTTAATAACTACCTCTGAAGTATATTGCTTGCAAGCAAGGGCCTCAGTCCATCTTGTAAAATAATCAGTGATAGTAAGGATATACCTGTGTCCTACAGAGGAAGGCGGATTGATGGGACCTATGAAGTCCATTCCCCATTGTGCAAAAGGTTTTACCTTGAAGACCGGCTGGAGTGGGAGTGCGACATACTTCTCTCTGGTGGCTGTAGTCTTACACACATGACAAGTTCTGACATGGTTGTGTATATCTTTGAATAGTGTAGGCCAATAGTAACTAGCTCTCAGAATCTGGTTCATTGTAGAAGGTGTTGATCCATGGCCTGTACCATATCTATCATGAAACTCCAACATCACTCTTTCAGATTATGCCCTTCCTAGACACCTCAAATAAACACCCTCATGATTTTTCTTGTATAGGACAACTCCTTTCAACATGAAACTATCACTTTTTAAGCACAATTCCCTTCTTTGTACTGGATTAAGATGATCAAGGCATCTTTGAGTCAGGAGATAATGAACAATATCATCATACCACTCACCCGGAGAAACATCCTCTAAATTATAACTCTGAGCTATAAGGTCAGGGCCTGTTTCCGCCATTGTCTATGTAAGCCCTTGCCCTCTTACTAGCTTCATGGGCTGAATCTCAATATCATACTCTTGTAACATGGTTACGCATTTGGCTCTACGCTCCCCTACCTCATTCTGCATCAGTAACAGCTTGACCGCAGGGTCAGGGACTATTGCGAAAACTTTGTTTCTGAGGATATAGTGTCTAAATTTCTTTATAACCCTGACGAGGGCATAAGCCTGCTTTTCCACACTTGGGTACCTCAATTCTACATCTTTTAATGGTGCACTCATAAATGCGATGGGATGTTCATTTCCTTGGTCAGACTTCTAGTTAACATAGCCGCACACGAATGATCAGAGGCGAACGAATATATATATATAGAATGAATTAGCATAGTCTGGACTTACCAAAACAGGAGCTTCAACAATAGCCCTATTTATCTCTGCAAATGCTTCCTTTGCTTCTGCATTCCATTCAACTTTGGCTTCCTGTTTCAACATCGCATTTAGGGGCTTGACTATTTCTGTGAACCCAATGATAAACTTTCTTACAAAGTTGATCTTGCCAAAGAATGATTTCATTTCTTTCTTACTAGCAGGGGGTGGAATCTTGAGGATAGCTTCTATGCACTTTGGATCAATTGCAATTCCCTTTTCAGAGAGAACATGCCCCAAAAATTTACCTTCTGTGACTCCAAAGATGCATTTTTTTGGATTGAGAGATATCCCAAACTCTCTACATTTCTGAAAAACTTTGCATAAATCTGAGATATGATCACCTCTCTTCTTGGAAAAGACTGTTAGATCATCCATATAAATGATTATGCACTTACCAATTATGTCATTAAAGGAAATGTCCATGGCTCTTTGGAACGTGTCTCCTGCATTAATTAAGCCAAAGGGCATCCTCCTATAGGTAAAAGTGCCTCACTTGGTGGTGAAAGCAGTCTTGTGTCTATCCTCATACTGCACCATGACCTGGTTGTATCCCGAATAACCATCCAAGAAGGACATCATCTGAGATCCATTGACAATCTGAAGCACTTCATCTAGTGAGGGTACTGGATAATTATCTTTCTCTGAGGCTCTGTTTAGGTTCTTGAAATCTACACATAGCCTAATTTCACCATTTTTCTTCCGTACTAGAACCAGGTTTGCAACCCAAGTAGAGTGTCTGAGCGGAAATATTATCCTTGTAGAAAGCAGTTTCTGCACTTCCTTCTGTATTATGGGTTCTAAAAAAGCATTGATAGGTCTTTTCCTTTGTCTGAAAGGTTTTACCCCTGGGTTGAGAGGGATAGTATGGGTTATGATCGATGTATCATAAGTATTTAAGTCTTTATAACTCCAGGCTATCACATCTGGATATCTATGTAGTGCATCGATGATTCCTTGCCTCTCTTTGGGAGTGCACACTTTTCCAATAAAAACATTCTTAACATCATCCTGAGTTCCCATATTAAACTTATCACACTGTCCGCTAATGGACTCTTTCCTGGTATCATGTTCTTGCTCCTTGACCTTGTCTAGATCAAAAATCCTTTCTAATTGCACCATTCCCTTGGGAATAGTGTTGGTCTTCAAATTGATTAACCCTTCAAGGTCCATCTCTGCTTCTTCGATCTCAGTTTCATCAATGATTTGAGAAGTAAAAACATCTGTATTTGTGATAAAATCTAGAATATGCTTATCGTCTTCAAATACTTGGAAGTTGGTAACTTTATCAGGTACCAAGGATACTGGGGTCAGTTCCACAGTAAATTTCTTTAGTCTAGAAAGGGACAGAGGTTGCAATGTATTGGCTGCTTGGGCCAAGGAGTTAGCTGTCTGGTTCTTATTTCGTGGAATCAACTGAATATTGAAGGCATCAAATCCTTCAATAAGATCCCATACTCTGTGTCTATAGTTAGTCATTCTCCTGTCATGGCAGGAGTATTGCCTTCTAACTTGCTTGACTACTAACTCAGAATCTCCAAAAACTTGCAAGATCTTAACTTTTTTCTTCAATGCCATTAACAGCCCATGCACTAAGGCCTCATATTTAGCTACATTATTCGTACAGTGGAATTTAAGTCTATGAGCAGCAAAAAATGTCTTATCTCATGGACTAATTAGCTCGAAACTTGCCCTGGCTCCATTCTTTGATTTGGACCCATCAAATCTTAGAGTCCAGCAACCAACACCTACAGACTTCTCCACTTTTTCACTTGCACTGTTACTACTGGATGGCTCTTTAGAAAGCATCACACCTTTTCCTTTGGGATCTTCTGGGACATTCTCAATATTAACTCCGACTACAGGAGAGGGGTTGATACACTTCTATATTTGTTCCACTGCAGCTTGACATAAACAACAATCCAGTTATGAATGAGAGGCATTATGCACCCTGCACCAATTAGGCAAGAGTATTTCTCTAAAATTCATTTTCCTTCCTAACTAGACTTGATCCTCAATGCATTTCTAAATAAACTCTTGAAAACTATTTAGAAAAGTTAGCTGACTATCTTCTGGATCATCATTATTTTCAGCTGGTTCATCATTGTCTTTAACTGGTTCCACTAGGGCTTTAGTACCACTAGACTCTGTCGTGAGGCCATCAGACACTATATGAAACATGAGGACCTCCCCCATATCTGGCTCTTCAAGAGGAGCAACAAGCATATAGTTACCCATACTTACTTCTGATACTAGAATTTCAGTAGAGGTTTTCTGATATTCTATAATCATGTACTTCATTTTGGGTTCTCTTTCAATTGTAATATGGTTTGGCACTCCCTTCCAGGGAAGCCACATATGGGAGTGATCAGTCGAGACATATCCATTCAAGGCCCTGGTAAAGTATCTTCCCAGGATTAGGCCATAAGCGTTAGGTATGTCAGCCACCTGTATATTGATAACCTGCTGAATCCTAGGATCAGAAGCAATCTGCATATGAATCATATTTAACTCTCCCACAACATTGACTTCAGTCCTATCCAATTGTGTGACTTTCTTCTGTGAGTCAGTAGGAGTAATCCCCATAGCTCGACATACACCAAAAGGCATAACATTGGTTGAAGCACCAGAATCTAGTAGACAATTATGCAAATTCTTACCAAATATTCGAACAGAAATCAAGAATGGAGGTGCATCTGTCTTCCCTTGAAACAGAGTTAAGGGAGTATCTACTTGAGCAACTTGAGATTTGTCCTTTTATTTCCCAGTATCTCCAGGGGGCATATGGACTTGATTATGAGTCTGATTTTGTCTTCCTACTAATTGAGGACTAGATACTCTATTGACACTCTCGCTAACTGATTTATCTTGTGACATGGAATTTGCAGTATAAGATCCTAAGACTGCATTCATAATGGATGTAACTCTTAATAACTCGAATGCAGATAGATTTACCTTTAGTTTTTGAAGTTCTTCAACAACATACGTGGCCAATTGTTCTTCATTTAAATCAGTAGGAGTCTCCCTCGGGTATTCCACCATCTTTTCTTTATTTGCATCAACATTTCTCCCTTTTGGTACACCAACATGTCCTGGATCTTGAGATAAATATTGCTTGGACACCTGAGGCAGTGATGGATTACTGCTAGCATTAGGGTTTGGAGGTGTGTTGAAATTATTCAGTGGAATGGAAGTAGTAAAGGGGCCTCTAGCCTATGTGGCAACTCCCTCAATCGTAATTCTTGACAGGTCTCTGAAAGGTCTGCACTTCTTCAATGTAAGCTTCCTCTTTGACATAAGCCTCTTCTTTATCTCTGGGACCATTGTCATTTACTAGATTCTCATCGAATAATTGTGAAATTTCATCCCCATTACACACCTGATCTACCTCTTTCTCAACATGGTCAGATTCCTCCTCAGGTACATTCTCCTTACTTTGTGGAAAAAAAGCATGATTCAATACCAACACTGGTGAACCATAAGGAGTAGATGGTACTATTTCCTGACCGCTTGCATTATTCTCCACTTCGTACTGAAAGATCGAGGCTGCTGTTTGGAATTCTTGACAATCTAACTTAGAATGCTGACTCATTTTGTAGAGCCTACACCACCCTGATAAAGCAGCCTCAACTAGATATACACCGCTAGGAGGCTTCTCTTGATTAATTGGTTGATTGGAAGACTGATTAACAGGTTGATCTAATGGGGTGGGGACTCCTCCATTATTGGGTCATGTATTCCAAGTCCTGTTTTGTTCTGGTTGCTGCCTTCTGTCGAATCCTTGTCCACCACCTTGTCCTCTGTCAGAGTTCTAGCCCGAGGATTACCCTTTATCATAGTTCTGTCTTCTATAATTATTATACCCTCTTTCATTGTTGTAACCTCTGTCCTGGTTATTGTATCCTTGATCATGATGTTGCCTTCTATCAAAGTTCTGTCCTTGTGGATTCTCTCTATTCTGATTGGACTGCATATTTCTCTGGGCAGCTTGCAACTAACTGTTCTGGTTCCTCAGGTAAGTCACCTCTATATTCATCTTCTTTATTTGTTCAGACAATTCATCTAGTCTCTCCTTGTCAGGATTACTGTGTGAAGGTTGATTCGCATTATTATGGGAATACCCTACTGCAGCATTGGCATTTAGTGATTGGTTCAAGACTTCAGAATTCTATAGGTATGAAGGATAACTAGCCTAAGGTTGGATATGCAGGGGTTGATTCACATTTTGCTGAGGGTAACGAATCGTGGATAACACTTGTCCCATAGGAGGTCCTGGGTGAGGGACCAAAGGCAACTGAGGTAGTGGATTCATAACAAAAGTATTATTAGAAAAAGCCTGGTTGAGAGCTGAAACTTGTCCAGGGTGAGCAACGGGTCCTAATGAGGGTAAAGGCCCAGAAAAATGTTGCCTTAGATTAGTGATAACTTTCACAGCCTCTGCATATGCATCGAGTAGACTAGTAGGGGGGTTATTACTCCACTTCATAAAGGTAGCCGTCAAACTATCAAGTCCCTCATAATAAACTTCTAAAGCGGGTGGGCTCATCGACAACATAAGGGGCCTATAGTCTGGTATAAGCACGATGAAACCTATTGTTGAAAGATCCTATATGATCATTGACCTCCCTCCTAACATTAGTGAACTAGCGGTAAATCTCATTAGAACTAATGGGGATTCAAAACTTCTACAAAAAGGCAGCCTCTAGCTCAGTCCAATGCTCAATAGACCTAGCAGGTAAATGATTGTACCAATAGAATGCATCCTCTCCCAATGAATAAGGAAATAATCTACATGCTACATCCTCATGGTTTATCCCCCTATCCTTAATGCCAGTCTGAAAGATCCTTATGTGTTCCTTAGTGGTCCTATTTGGATAATTGACATGGAATTTTGAACAAAAGTGTTCAGGGTTTTTGGGCATGACATTGTAAATGGAAAAACTCAATGGAGATAGGTTGGTTGTTAGGAAAGCCATTGGTGGAGGTGGGGGTGGTAATGGATGATTTATGACTGGTTGAGGTTGTGGACTGGGAATGCCCTCAGACTCAAATGAACCTGATGAAGATGGGGATGATGGAGATGTGGGAGGTGGATGGGATGATGATGATTCTCCCCTTCTGTTGGTCCTTCTTGACCTAGTGGGGTCTGGTAATTCCTGAAACTCCTCCTCTCCTAGAGTAGATCTTGAATCTTTCAGGAGAGATGGCATTCAAAAATTGATCCAGCTTGCTTATTCAGGCCCTCCTTCTAGCACCAATCTGTTGATGATGTTTTCTGCACAACAACAACTCATATAGAATACAATATCCTATCTCACTTGAAAGGTAATTCTCTATTAGCAAGCCTCAAGAGATAACCCCAAGGTCTCTAATGTTAGGTTTTGACAATGCATATACAATTCAGTGATAAAATGTGAAAGTGCTGGTAATCACAATGGGACCTTACTACAAGAAAAAAACCTGAATCTCAATTTATCAGATCTAACAATATGATGATACTTCAATCCTAGATTTAACCCAATAATCAAAGAAATAGAAAAAGATAAGGGTTTCAAAGAGATTTCTAGACTTAATACCAAACCTAAGATTATTAATGAAAATGACCAACACCCGAAATGGAACAATCCCTCAAAACTGATCTCTACTTGACCTAGATAAACCTACAATCTTATAGAAACCGTGCAATCTTCTAAGGTGTTAAGATTTTCAAATCATGAACATTCATTCAAACAACCCTATTGCAATTGAAATGAATAAGCCTTCATAATTGAACTTAAGTACAAGGAATATGAAAAGTCCAGGCTAACTTTGCAAAGCAACTAACAATCAGTTGGTTGCGAAAAGTATGGACCGAGAGATTGCTGCAACATTCGAGTATAAAAAAAAAAACATTATTAAATTGAATCTAATCTAAATATTAACCTCCTCAAAGAAATTTTAAAGATAGAAGAACAAGAACCATGTAAGACAAGAGAATACTAGTATGGCACCAAATCACAATGTCATTACTTGTATTTGAATTATCCATTGTAGCAACAATTCCAACTTTCTGTTACAATATTTGCTTGAGAGAAACTACTTGCTAACTTTCTCTACTTAATTCGCTTCTAACTATCTCTGCCCTATATTAGTCTCTATATTCTAACCCCTAGAAAATGAGGCAAAATGCCAAATATATAGAATCCCTAAAAAACCCGTCGGCCAAGCAAGGGTTTCATAGCATTAAAGGTGCCAACAGTCGGCCAAGAGAAAGTAAAAATGAAATAAGGGAACATATTAAATGCATGAACCACACCCAGGTCAGCCCGGGATTCCCAATGAAGCTTAGACCAATGCAGGGCGAGATAATGGGGAAGCACAAATCTCAATGCAGTTGGGCATTATCTGCCTTCCCCTTTGTCCTTATTCCGATCCAACCTTTCATGGACTTTCAAGAGCACCCCATCCAAGTCGGCCACAGGTGGTAAAGGAAAAACCCTAAGTCATCTTTCAATTGATGCGATCTCCTCCCTTGATTGTTTTACTGACCTATCCCAGTCCACCTTCTAAGTTAGGTATTTGTCAATGACAACAATGTATGTAGCTGCATCATCTAACTGGTGCTCAGAGACATAATCATCATTAGTCGGGGCATAAACATCATGCCACCACTTCCTCAACTGTTCTAGGCTCAAGTACTTGGGTGTGATCTTCCTCCTCCCGGTCACTATCTCACAGAAAGCAATGCAGCCATTATAAACCCCAGTTAGGGTGTCGTCGATCTGCTTCCTTTGTTTGTAAATTTTCTTCAACACTTTCTGCACGATTTGTAATGCCTCATACCACTTGGTGCAGGAGCACCTATTTTATCACATGCCTCCATGAGGCCATATTGAGTCATTTGTTCCATTTTGATGTTTTGATATTGTAATAAGGTCCAAGAGGCCACCTTTGTGGTGTTATAGGTCCTAGGATGTTGTTCATTTCTCATATATTGTAAAAATTGTCAAAAGTGCAAAATTAGGTAGACAAAGTGTCATTAAGGTGTTTTGTCAACTAACTAATCAAAAGGTGGTTGAAAATAGTTGGTTTTGGTTTAAATTGTATAAATAAACCCTTCAAAACTCGAATTGGGGGTTGGAGACATTATTTTTGAAGTTAAATGAATGGCAACCTCAAGTTTGGTATGCATTTTCTGATTTTTACATTGTTACCAGATTGAAGTTGTGATTTTTATGGCCTGGTATGGACTCAAATGATAGAGTATCATATATGGATGGAAATATCTCTATTTCTAGTTTCCAATTATTTTTGTCTCATTGAATTTCATCGAGTTTTGTGGAAGATATGATTATTTTGGTGAGACTGCCTATTCTAACAATATTGTGCAGAATTTACAGTCTGAAAAGTGTGATTGTACGGAATATGAAGTCTATATTTTGGATTTGAAACTAAATATATTTTGTTACCATTTGAATCTACTTTCATTTTCTTCAAGTCTCATCAAATTTCATTAAGATTTGAATGAGTTATGACCATTTTTGTGAGGGCAGGTCTGAACCCTACCTAGGGTTTGCAGTTTTGGGAAAAACATAATAACTTTCATGTCCACCATTGGATCTTCATAATAATTTGAGGAAGAGTATATAACTATTCTTTCTTCAATCTCACTAGAGGGATTGTCTTCATTTTTTTTTTTGTAGAAGTTATTAATGACTGTTCATGGCAATAAATTGTGGGCTGCCATATTTATGTTTCCAATGTGATATACAATGCCTAATAACATGTGTCATATAAAGATTGTTTTGGATTATTATTGAAGGTTTGTGATGTGTTGTGAATCCTCCTAGCTCTGCATCACCACTCCCATGGTTCGGCAGCTCTGGAGGAAGGAAGAATTTTATCACTTACCAACCTATCCTTGGTGTATTCCATGATAGTTTTGGTTTTCTGTAGAAGGAGATCTGCATCTTGTTGAAAAATGAGGTGTTTTCTTAGCTTAATACTCTGTAAAACTTTAATATTTCTGATCTATGTAAGCTATTTCCTTTGTTACATATATTCTTTGTGGGTGATTATCTTGATTAATTCATTTTACTATTGTAGAATGTAGAGAGAAGTTGATAGAAGAACTAGACAGGATATTAGAAAGATTACACAAGATGTACCGTGGAGAAACCCTTTCGGGAAGAAAATCCACCAAGAATTATTCTATTATTCAATCTTTGAATTACAATAGCTCCAATTCTTGCTTGAGAATGCTTCTTCTGTCTTTACCAATCTTCTTCACACCTGCAATAACAATTATGAAAACTCTATTCAACTTGAATGAGATATAGAGACAATATGCAACCTTGTAATCTCCAAATGGTGATAATTAAAATACACAAGCTCAAGCCCTTGAAAAGGTATGCCATATTCCTTCAAGTTGAGTTATTCAATGAAGACTAAAGCTTACAACATGTGCTTCATGCATTTGGGTGTCCCAAACTGAAGCTACAACTTCTCCTTCACTTCGGTGATAATTCCAAAGCTCTTCCTCAAAGTAGGCGCCCTTAAGTAAAGCTACTTAACTAAGCCTTTAGAAATATCTTATCATGCATGAGAGGTAAATACAATAAAGCATCTTGGGTGCCCAAGTTGGCTTCAAGTGCTTTATAGTTAACTGAAACATTTACTCAACACCATTCATGCAAGAATGGTCATCCCTTGTTAACTGGAGGTAGTCCTTGTTATCTGTCATATAACTCAATGTTATTAGACATGCATTACAAGTTAACTGAATCTAACTACATGCAACTCAAAATAACCAACATGTATGCCACATGCACTTGCATGCAACTGAAGATAATTGAACTAAACTGAACTGAACTAAACTAAACTGATTCTGAACTGAATTGAACTGAACTAAACTAAACTAAACTGAACTGATTTGAAATGAACTTAACTGAAATTCAAGCATGAAAACATCAAATCCTAACTACTATGATCTTTACATGCATTCAAAAGTGTTAAATTTTACTCTGTATAGTTAACTGGACACAAGGTGAGTTTCACCTTACCATGTGAGTGTCCCATGTGTCCCTATTATTTTGGAACTCACTATGGACGCCCTCACATGCTCCTTACATTTAGAATTAATTACAAATTTCAATAATCATGATTATTTCATCAAATATTAAGCTCATCCTAATCTTAGTGTTGTTGAACACATTCCAAGAATCTAGGAGATACATGAAATAATTAATGTTTAGGATTTGCAATTAAATGGCATCCTATTTCCAACACATCTTCCCTATCTTGTGCCAACACCTCCTTCAACCAATCAATAGCCCTCACAACATCCTTCCTCGATGAAAGAATGTCCTTAATAGCATCATCTCCTTTAATCCGCACCCCTTGCAACCAACTTGTAGTGGAAAGAGTGGAGGCTTTCATTCTTTCAAGCTCCGTGATAGTTTCTTTAGGCAAGGGATTATTAGTAGAAGCAGAGGGGTTGATGGACTGCAAGGGCTTCATCAAATCCTCCAAGCATTTCTTAAGATTTTCATTTTCCTTCTTCGACTCATGCTTGGTCTTTATTTCTTTCCTCAGCCTGCCCATGATGACTGCACTAGAACCCTCATAATCTTCAATATCTTGCTCAACAAAAGTAGGCCCCAAGTTCAAAGTCTACACATTATAGTCCTTTCTAGCCACATTATCTCTGTTTTTATCTGGTGTAGGGGTGGTAATGTGAACAACTCTATTATGAGCTTCATCTCTTTCAATCTTTGAGATAACCTTAGCCTTCTTTTTACATTTATCTTTTCCGATCTTAACTAGTAGCTCATCCCAATTCGGTGGACTATCTTCCACAACAACTTGCTTTCTCCTTATTTCTTTATCTAACCAACCAAGAACAGTGGATTCCAATTGCACTTCACCTAGTTTCTCCCCCTGCTGATCCTTAGGTTCCTCCTCACTCACATTCTATTTCTCAGGAGTTTCATTTGTCTTACTTTCTTCTTCTTCAACATGTTCTTCCTTATGCTTGGGTGATGGGACCTTTATTGTTTCTTCTTCGCCTAGAGGGACTTCTTCAATTCTAATAGGGGAATCCACATATGAAACCAAAGGGGATTGCATTATCTTTTCAACTTCTACTTCTACACTATGAAGATCACCTTCATGAAACGCCTCTCCTTCAGTATCTGGATGATCTTCAACATCCCCTGATTCACTAGGTTTTCTTTGAGCTTCGTGAGCGGAAGGAACATCATCATGCTGCTCCTCATGAGAAACCACCAGAGGGAGGTCCACCTTGGGCACACTATCCCTAGGATAAGGAGTCCTAGACCTCCTTGTATACACCTTGGCCTTCTCCCCTAAAATTTCAACATTTACCACTGGTGGGGTAACTTCTTCCTCCCCCACCTCGGAGCTTGCCTTCTCCAATAATTTTATGATTCTTCTCCTCTTAGGCGTTGGAACATCAACCTCTGAATTCTGCTCCTCTGTCCCTTTCTGGCTAGACTTCTTAGTTCTTGTCCTCTTCTTGGCCTTTGGATTTCTCTGCTTTTCTGTCTCTTGGACCTCCTCCTCTTCAACACCTTTAATTTTGATTTTGAAAGGAGAATCCAACTTACCCTTGCCCTTAGGATCTTGCTTAGTTGACTCTTTAGATGTGGAGTGAGGATCTAAATCTCCCATTAGCACATAGGTGCACTGTACACCTTCATTTTCTAACTCCCATAGCTTATGCTTTAGCCACATCTTGGTAAATTTGATAACTGGATCCATCAGTTGTTTCAATTCTGTCTTTTCCTCTTCTAACCAATCCACATCACCAATTGGTTGGTCCTTTATTGCCTCATAAGCATGATCCTGGATCAAGTTTCCATCATCATCAAGCTGGTTCGAGACTGCCCTTACATTGTATAATCAGATTGATTCAACTGGGAGGCCAGAAAAATTCTTCTTTCTGACTTCAAACTCATCACTACAATTGGCCCAGTAGTCCTCCAAATCAACCTTATGGCTGTACTCCCTGCTGGACTTCTTTTGAGCTTCTCCTATAATATCAAATATGGGTCTCTTGGAATGGAAAGATAGGCCAAGAGCACCCATTTCTTCCTCTGAAGCCTGGGCAGAACCAATGGAAGGACAAGCCTCTCTAGTGCCAATCCTCAAGGGGAAGTCTCCACCAAAACCAGTCTTATGCTTGTCTCTATTGACAATGGCATCAAAGTCACAGATCTGCCTAGTTACTTCCAACAATATAATGTGATTAGTAGGGTATCTTGGAAGTCTGTATGGGGCTCTTTGGCAGCCATCAATCTGGATATAGGAGAAAGTTGGGAACTGAATAAACCATGCCCCATATTTCTTGATGATCTCTTTAGGCTGGTCCAAAATCCTGACATGCTCTGCACCTTGAAGCAATCTAGTAATGTGCATGGTGAATGCATCATTCACACTCCAATAGTTTGAACCTCCCAAGTGCAACTAAGGGAAAACCTCGTAGATAATATCTTGTCCAAAAGTGCCCCTTGTACTCAATCCTTTGTATGGGTGGAATCTTACAAGTGCATAGACCAAATATGAGGTCATTGTGAAGGTCCTTGTTTGCAACACATTGGACAACTACTCGTGAATTACTTGACTGATGACTCCTGCCCAATGGTAGTTAACCTTCTCTTGCTCCATCCTCACAATCACATGGCACATCCAATTCTCAAACGTGCCAACATTCTTCAATCTAGCCACCCTGCTGAGAAGAGTGATGGCATCATAATACTCCTTAAACTTGGCTTTGAATAACTGTCTGGGTAATTTGGAATAGTGAGACTTGGGCTTCTCCAACCAAGAATTGTAAACTGTTGTGACTTCACAGTCTGCTCATCGTAGCACTCCTGAGCTACCTTCATGCTGAATCCCACCACATGAGTCATGTTTGGCATATCAAAATTTTGAGCAATGGAAACAGGGTTAAGATTCGCCACAACTCTCCCTTGAGGACCAATAATCCTTTGTGTATCACTATCATAGTGCCTTGCACACTCAAGGACCAGCTCATAACATTGCACCGTGGAAGGGAAACCGGCCACATGGGACAAACCTGATTCCATCATTGTCTTGGCCACCAGAGGAAGGTCATCTTCCGCCATTCTTTCCTTAAATTCCTCATAATCCCAGAGGCCAACATTAGTATCAATGACCTCTGACCAGACATAAGTGATCTTACTCTCAGGGACCTTGCTCCTAACGTCCATTTTAATCTTCTCTACATCAGACATTGAGGACCCAGCTGTTGCCTTGCTAGATTTAGCCTGCACTCAACATGAAAATATCAGTAAAAAAATGACAAGAAGGAAACGTTAATCCATGAAAACACCATTAGAATAAACCTCATGCCATCAAGCTGTTATTACAATTCATATAAATTCCCTTGATAAACTTCGGGTTTCAAGGCCACCCGTGAAATCTGAGCCCGTGAGGAATTTCAGAAAATTCCAAGCCAAATGGATTCCAGCGGAATAGTTATGAAAACACCTACTAACAATTAAATCTGATCATTACCAGCGAATGAGCCACATAGGAGATCATAAAATAGCATGAATCAATAATAAAATGCATTGAAAATCACTAACACATCATGCTATTCCACATTTCTTTACATTCCATCAAATTTCAGGAAAATCCGCTAGAGACAGATTCCCGCGAAGGTAGATACATTTTACAAACCCAGAGAAAACAAGGAACCAAGGACTTCAGGAAAATCCGAGGCTACTGGAAATCCACGGATAAGGTAAAATTCTGAAAACATGCAGATTCCGGGAAATAAAAGGAAATCGAGAAAATCCGCTAGAGACGGATTTCTGCGAAGGGGGACGACACCTCATAAACCTGTAAAATCTAGGCGGTATAGGACTTCGGGAAAATCTGGAGTCAACGACGATCTGCGAAATCCATGAAACTCCGAAAACGAAAGCAGATTTCAGAAACACGGAGGGAACCGGGAAAATCTGCTAGAGACAGAAAATTTGGAGGGAATGAAAAATCCTGGACTGAGGCCAAATGTTGGATTGCAACACAAAATCATGATTTCACACACATCATCACATTGATCACGGATTTCAGAAATTTAATCCCGGGGCAAGCTTAATATGGGCTTTCTATAGATTCTCTCAACATTCTAAGCCAATTCGAGAGCACACTCAAGATAAATGACGATGCCCTAAGTTAAACCCTACAGATCCGCCATTAAAGCACATATGAGCTCAAAATTAAAATACTTCAACTGCTAATTCTCGACTAGGGGATTACTCGCAACTCTCAAGCGAGTTACATCAAAATGCAAATAGCTACAGGACCTCAACACTCGCTTGGGAAGTGATAAATAAAACAATGTTGCGCAACCCTAATCATGAAAATGCCCAAATGATGTAGGGAATTAGACTCAAATAATCTCTATAACTTCAAAGCACCATCCATAATCATCAATTCAAAGTAGGGCGATCGAAAACATACCATTATGAAGCAAAAATCGATCCCAGAATCAACAAATGCAAAGTAAAAGGCACCCACAAAGAACAGTGACAAGAATGCACCAAAGGAAACACCAAAAAATTCACAATTCACAAACTCAATGGCTCAAATTCAACCAAGCACTCACAAGAAAACACCCCTCAGCTCAAATGAGGGCAAGAAATAGGCGTAATAGCATAAAAGACCCCAAAAACCAAGTTAAATACATCCTCAAAGCACGTACGAAGACATAAATGCACTCGACAAGACCATCAGAAAACTCAGGAATCCGACAACAAGGAAGAATCCGGAAAAATCCGGCCCACGCGGAAATCCAAGAATACCGAAAATCTCCAAACAACAATGTCTAGCCGGAGACCAAGCAGGATCCGGGAAAATCCGACCAGGGTGGAAAATCCCGAACTCGAGTAAAAACCCAAAATTTATCCAAAACTTAGGATTTTCAACAAATAACCTGGGGAAAACACTTAGGCAATCAAAATAAACATTTAAGCACATGCCAAAGTAAGACGAAACCTCAAAATGAAAGGGGCAAGACACCAAAACCAAAATGAAAGAGGGTCCCTGCCTTCAGCAGGGCGTGTGTGCGAAAATTGCACAACAATACCTATTACAAATATTTTGACAAGGAAGAAACATCTATGGGGCCAAATACATTATAATGAATAGGATCCAATAATCCATAAGTAATGTATGAGCTATTTAATTTAAATTAATTTTATGCATATAAAAATTAAAAATATCACAAATAATATTCATCCATACACAGAGAAATAACACAATTTCAAGCCTTGGTTGTAATGTGCAACTGGAAAATTTCTATATTATTAAATGGGGAAAATCAAGAAATTACACTCTAGTCATGGATAAAGGCTATAAAAATCCATATTAAACCCTTGGAAAACATTCACAATATGATTTTCAACAACAAATCAAAGCATGGAATCAATCTTCTCTCTGACACTTGCAGCTTCAAAACCGCTTTCATAATCAATGTCTTCAATCTGCTCAACCTATGATGATTTTTCCTCTATCAACACTCTCAAGTCTATCAATCTAACAATGGAATCACCATCTGAAGGTAAGCAACACTCTTCTTCTCTTCTAGTGTTTTTCCTCTTTGAAAAACTATCTTCAAAATGAAAGAAATTCAATTTTATCTCTCCATGCTTTATTGAAATGTAATTTCAAATGCATTTCATTGTCATTTTTCTTTCATTCCAAACACCCCAGGAAAATCAATGCCCCACCTCTGAGAAGGGTAAATAAAATGCAATTTAATATTCAAGCTTGAATAAAATATGTATTTTAATCCTCTAGACTTAGAAAAAATACATTATGGGCTTTAAATGGCTTTCATGCTTTCTCAAATAAAGCAACAAAGCAGATTCCTCAATCTAGGTGCCCACCTCCTAGGTTCCTATTTTTTAGGAGCTATGAGAATTCAAAATGGGAGTTACAAATGGTCTTAATGGATCCCAAACACCAATGTCTTTAATTGCTTTTTCTGCTTTTTAAGTTTTAAAAATAGATTCTCCATGATTCCCTTTCACCAATTTGACCCAAATTGAAATCAAACTCAAATTCAAAATTTCCCACATCACAAAATATTCAATTTCACAACAAAATATGAATTTCAATCATCAAACATGAAATCCAACACATCAAAATTGCAAAATTCAAAAATGACACCTTCAAGTTGACACAGGATTGCACTGAGCCATGGATGCTCCTGCATCAACAAGATTCATGAGAAATATAATAAAAGTAAACATGATTTTTCTTTCCATAAATTCGATGTTGAAAAAATCAAGTTCAATAATTTTTTTTAGTAAGCACCTCTGCAAGATTTTTATTTCTCAAGGTCCATAAACATTTCTCACCAATGTGGCCTATGCACTAGTGCTATAATATTATATTCTTAGTGGGTAAATTACTCTTTGAGTTAAGATCATGCTTATGTACCTAGAGTGCATGAACATTAGAATTGGATATAACACATCTCTTGGTTGTAGCTTTTGATGACTGAGGTGTATATTATGCATATCTCTTCATTACATGTATTGAAGGACTATGAAATTATATGCAAGGCTAACATAGATTATCAAATAAAATCCCATTCATGAGCACCATGATTCTTGAACCATCTTACAACCTCCATTTCCAAATATTATGTACACACACGTCATTCATTTACTTACACATAAAAAATTTCATGCCAAAAAAAGGATGTGCATATCTACGATAATATCTATGATCCTCCCATCAAATAGTTGAATGTTGACCTCCCCTTGAACAAATATGTTGAGATATGAGTTATTGTAAAACTATACCTTACCACTGTCATATTTGTCATAATATAAAAAACCATTCTTAATGTGGAGTCATGTTGAAAGAATATTTGGAGTCTACCATCCACACATCCTCACATGCATGCATTACTAAATCCACAATAAAGGTATCTTCCATATCCTCTTGAGAAGATTTATCAAAATCATCATCAGATTCAAAAATTCTCTTCTTTATCTCCTCTTTGTAGTCTCCTATAAAGTGGTCTAGATCACCATAGTTCCAAAATTTTTCTGTGTTTTAAAGGAGACTTAGATCTCTCATGACATTTATATTTTCCATTGTCCTTTAAATATTCTTCAAATTTTCCACAAACAACAAAGGCCTTTGTGGTAGATTTAATCTCCTTTCTCCTCATGTCCTCCAAGAGAAGAGCAACCATGATCTTATTAAGCATCAATTTTTAGAAAGTTCTTCCAATAGCCATTACCACACTATCCCATGAGTCTAGAAATGAACACAAAGAGTCCTGCATTGGTATTTCTCTTCCATGTTCAAATCCATGGATTATAACTAGGTTATAATTTTGTTAAACATATTTAGGTAATTAACAATAGAATCACCATCACCCATCTTCAAAATATACTTCTTCCATAAAAATATCTTATTAACCAAGGATTTAGCTTGGTACAAGTTCCTCAAATTTTCTTAGAGGAATTTTAGAGTGGAATTTTCATAAAAAATCAATAAGATAGTATCTTCTAAGAAAATTTTGATAAGGCTTTTCACTTTTGTATCTAACATTTTTCAATCATTTGATGACATGATAATCATAGATCTTAAATTTGCAAGAAAATCCTCCATCTTGAGCTTCCATAACTCAAAGTTAGTGCCTCTAAATTTTCCATGTCCAATCTATACATGCTTTCCATATTACTTGAAATAAAGATCTTCTCTACACATGCAACCACTCAAAGAAAGATTAATAAAAAACAATTTGTTTGTACCAACTAAGAGCCAAGTTGATAAGGATTTGGTAACAAATTAAAGGAAGTTAAGGTATGAAAATGCTTCCTACACTAATCTAAGAGTAGAGACGAACATAAAATATATTATAAAATAGTTTTTAGGAAATAAATGCAATAAAATAATTTACCATAACTTAATGATATATCCTTGGAAAAACTAAAAAACCACGCCTTTAATTTTTGAGCTAATATATTAATCTACAAAAATATAATATAGACAATAAGTATTTATTAAAGACAACACCGAAACTTAAATATGGAGTAATATTAATAGGATAATAATACCTTCTAAATACACTCTGTAAAACTCCATCCCAAATACCCAATAAATAGAGAAAACAATACATGAAACTACCAAAAGGGAATAAAAAACATGAGATAATACCACCCAAATTTATTAATCAACAAAAGTATTAGTTAAAATATAATCCATACAAGGATCCTTCATAGAAAATAACACCAAAACTCAAATTTGAAGTAATACCAACAATTTTAACAATACCTACTAAACACATCATGCAATTCCATCATAAGCACCCAATAAATAAAACCAATTCATGAAACCACAAAAGAGGAATAAAAAAACCATGAGCTAATAGAACTTAAAAGTGGCACCCAAAACCTCTAGTCAAATTTAAAAATAAAAGTATCAAGAAAAGTTCTATAAGAATCTGCAATTACATGTCATAGTTAACCTACCAACTTGGGTGCTCCAATTTATCTTATTCAAACCTTCTATGATAGTCATAATGATATGCCATAGGTTGGTGAGTGATCTTGGTCAACATATATAACTCTCTTACAAATATCTTATGTGTCATAGATATAACATTCTTGAAGTGGGAGCTTGACATTTGAAGGCTATAATTTTTGGTTCAAGAACCTAATGAGCTTATTTTTAAAATTGAAGGTCTTAAAGAGCTCCAAATCAATTTAACCTACTTTATCTAGTTAAAGCTAGTTTGGGAGTAAAAAATACCTCTATAAACTAAAATTTATATTTAAACATTAATATGTGAGGTTGAGACACCTTTATTATCATTCTTCCACTTGTTGAACACCTTGCAAGAACAAAGAAAATATTTGAATTGTTAACTATTTACTAGGGGTTGATAGGTCCATACACTTTCTACACCAATTGAACTTCTATATGCTAACTAGATTTTTCAAAATATCAACAAAATTCTCCAATAATAATACCCTCCCATCTTCTACAATGTCACAAACAAAATGATATTGCACATCAATGTGCTTCATCTACATGTGAAAGATTGGGTTATTTTCTAGAGCTAATGGCACTCCAAAAATATAATCTAACTAATTTATTGCACATTCCAAAATCCAAGTAACCTCTAATCCAAATAGAATCATTATAGGCATGAGTATCCACTATATTCTTGGCCTCTTTTATAGAAAAAGTGGCCATGATCTATCAGTTAGTCATCCAACTCACTATACCATCAAATAAGATAAATATTTAACCATTGTAGACCTTTTGATAATGATAAAATGATCACTACCTTGTTTATATTGAACATAATGATATTAATTAGACTTGATAAATCTAAAACCCAAAATATATGAATCATTTTTTTATACCACATTCTAAGAGAATATTATAAACCATAAAGATGTTTACTCAACTAATAAACCAAGTTTTCCTTACCATTCTTAATGTAGTGCTCTAGCTATGAAATGCAAATCTCCTTCTTTAGATCATTATGGAAGAAAGTTGTTTTCACATCCATATAATCAAACTCAAGATAAAATGTAGTAGCACAAGCTAATAACATTCTAATAGATGTAAAAGGCCTAGTGAAACATAAAATGGTAATGCTCATGGAGCGTGTGGGCGGGAGAAGCAATGGGATGATGGTTTTGAAATCCTCTAATTTTGCTAGCGATGAAGACTTTGAATTAGACGATGATGGTGATGGTGGTTGGCAGGTGGTGGTCCGATGGCTTGGGATGCTATTCTTTTCCATGTTCTTCCCTCACTGCGTCGGTTTCTGTTGTTCTTGCGTGTTGTTGCTGCTTTAGATCATGTCTTTGCTAGAGTTCTACAGTTTGGGGTAGTTCCTAGTCGATGTTGGTGTTGAGGAAGGTGATTCAGAGCTAGGAGGATTTAACAACACATCTCACAAACTTTCAATAATAATTCAAAGCAATCTTTGTATAACACACGCTATTAGGCATTCTATATCACATTGGAAACATAACTATGACAACCCACAATTTAATGCAACAAATAGTCATTAATAACTTCCACAAAACAAATAATGAAGCCAATATCTCTAGTGATATTGAAGAAAACATAGTTATATACCTTTCCTCCAATTTTTATGAAGATCCAACAGTGGAAAAGAAAGTTATTGCATTATTCCCAAAACTGCAAACCCTAGGTAGGGTTCAAACCTGCCCTCACAAAAATGGTCATAACTTATTCAAATCTTAATGAAATTTGATGAGACTTGAAGAAAATGAAAGTAGATTCACATGGAAACAAAATAAAATTGGTTTCAGATCCAAAATATATACTTTCCAATCCGTACCATCACATTTTTTCAGACTGTAAATTCTGCACAATATTTTTAGAATAGGGCAGTCTCACCAAAATAGTCATATCTTCCACAAAACTCAATAAAATTCAATGAGACAAAAATAATTGGAAACTAGAAACATATATGAAGACTTTGGAGGTTGGGGTTCTCATCTTTTCTTCTCCTATATAGGGGAGTTCCCTCCTATTGAGGTGGAGGTGGGATTGGCTCTGGTGGGGCGCTGCTACATGAAGATGGATGTGCTTCAGTGTTTTGGTGTGCTCTCCAACTCCCCTATTCAGGTGGGGTTCTTGGAGTTGCTGGTGTTTTTGATTATGGGTTTGGGGTTAATGGTGTTCTCAACCATTAAGTTTCCCTTTTCTATTGGCTTAGTGATGTTTCTCTTGAGCATACAGTTTGTTGATGCCTGGCTAATGCAGGCGGGTTCTATGTTCACTTAAGGTTTCTAGGTCCTAGTTAAAATATGGTTGTTTAGGGATCTAGTCCCTATGTGTTTTCTATTGCAGCCTATGTAGTCATGCCTTCTTGTTAAATGCTGCTATTGTTTTGCTGCTAACTGTATGTGATTTATCTTATCTACAACTTTTCTACCTTGGACAAGGTTATGGAGCCTTTCAAAATTGGTTGTATTGGGTTTCAAGACCCCATCAAAACCTGTTTTACCTCTAATCAAAAACATTCTAACAGATGTTAACTTTGTGACATGGGAGAAAATATCACTAAAATTATTTGTAACCAACAAGTTTTTATCCATAAAAAATTATACATCCGTTGTATCATTCTTCTTTAGTGTATAAATCTTCTTGTCTATGGCTAATTTCCAAGACCAGCTATCATCCATTTTGATTGCCTCTTTAATTATTTTAGGCTTATCAGTGTTAGTCAACAGATAAAATTTACATTTAAAATCAACTATATTATACCTTTTTGATTTCCCTTTTTCCAAATGAACTTCCTCAAGAGATGAGGTGGAGGTTGCAATTCTTATTTTGAACTCTTTGAGCTCTCCATAATATTATCTTCATCTAGTCCATCTTTCACCTTTTTTGAAACCTTATTAGTCTTTAATTGTATCTACACAATTGAATTCCCATCCTCCTTTCGATACTCATTTGTAGTGGAAGGTTTGAACTCCTTAAAAATCACATTTTGAATATGATATTTACCCTCCCTAGGACCCTAAAGCTTGTACCCTTTCAAATTGACACCATAACTAATGAATATACAAGTTATATCCTTATTATCAATCTTTGAATAGTTTTCTTAAGTGCACGAGTCTATGCCTCACAACCATATACATGAATATGTTGAATTGAGGGAATTTTAGTTGTCTAGATCTCCATGGGGGTTTTCTCCACAAACACTAATGTAGAAGACCTATTGATCAAGTGACATGTAGTAGGAAGCACTTCTATCCAAATTTTTTGTTCTAATCCAAACCTACTAAGCATACTCCCATCCCTTTCCATCAATGCCTTGTTCATGCATTTTACAACTTCATTCTATTGAGGGGTGTATGGAGTTTTCTTATTCCTTTAAATGTCATTCTATTGACATAATCTATCAAAATTTGTAGAAAAAATTAATATTTCTACCAAAAGAGTTTTGTAAAATAGCCTTAAACTCCCTAAATTGACTAAAGAACTTATATTTACTTATTATACCTATGTTTTCCTATAATAATTAGAAATATAAATAACACATGTACAATTATTTTGATAAGGAATATTTGCAAGGATAAACATATTAGAATGAATAAGATCGAACAACCCCAAAGATTTATGAGAACTAGAATATAACTTAATATGGTTGTACTTTGCATAAATACAATATGCACAAAAGTATCTCAATAGAACACTTAGTATGCCCCCCCCCCCACCTATATATATAAGGTTTATAGATCCTTCCCACCAAAGTGTTCCATGTGTTAATGCCATACATTGCATTCTTGTGGGGTAACATGCTCTCTAAGGTAAGAGCATGCTTAGGTACCTATAATGCACAAGCATGAGAACTAGATATAACGTATCTCTTCATTGTAGGTTTTGATGAATTAATTGTAGACTATGTAGATCTATTCACTATATGTACTAAGATAATATTGCAATATATTTAAGGCTAAGAGAGAGTACCAATTTGAATCCATTGAATCCCTTCACAAGCTCCTCAAACCATATTGTAACCTTCATTACCAAATATTACATACACAACTATATTTTTCACTCTACTTATATTTAACAAGTTTTATGCCAAACTAGAGATGTGAAATACTATAGTAATTTTAGTTTAATCCTCCCATCCAGGAATTGAATTTTGAATCTCCCATGGATAACTATCTATGATATGAATTTATATTAGGTATTACCTTTACACAATTATATTTTTGATAATCTAAAACCTAACCCCAATTGGGAGTCATGTGGAAATAATTTGTGTTGGAAAAATGTGTCTCAACCTCATCTTTGGGAAAATGGGAAATAATTAATGTCCCCCTAACATTAATTAAAATTAAAATTCCAAATTAATCTTTGGCCCTATATAATTAAATAATTTTCAAAAATTATAAATTATTAGTTAACACTCCTCTTTTAAATAAATTAAAATAATTTATTTAAATTACATATTTTCTTTTGTACAGAAGGCCAAAATTTTCTATCCTCATGATAACAGGATCTAAAGGAGAAAATTATCTCTCAACTACCTCAATTGACCTAGCTCAAGTGAATTGGAAATGGAGGAATACAAGATTTAACAAATTACAAAAAATATTTAGACCTTCAGACATCAGGAATTAGAAGTTCAGGGTACAAAGGTTTCTTGGACAACTCGACAAGCTCTCTATCTAGGACAAACACATGACTATTGGATGACAACACGCCATGTTGGTGTCCCATACAAACATAAAACAAAATTTGTCATAGGAAGACATAAAATATTTTTCACATGCTTCTAGACATGAAAGGGGTACAAAATACAAATGTATGATGAATAAAAAGTGACAAAAATAAAGATGCTAAGTGAAAATTAGATGAAAATGACAAGGAGAGGTTTAAGACATCATTGAAAAATGTTTGATGAAGTTCAATCTTTCTCCAAGTAGTTCATCCACCTACACCTACATACACAAGACCAAAGAGAAAAGTTTGGGTGGCTATATAAGAGTTTGTCTTAGTCAAACCCTTGTATTGGTGTTTCCACCTCCACAAAAAAATTTAGACAAGATAATGAAAATAGATGTGAAGTGATAAAGAGAACAATATGCTTACAAGTAAAGATAATATACTTTAATAGAAAATAATTAACTGGTTACCAATCCCAAGAATGAAAGATAGATAGCTTGCTGGTGCAATGAAAAAGTAACATGAAACTCCAAGATGATAATGGCCTCTTTGCAAGATGAGCTCGTATTCACAAAAATGGAGTTTACTCTGGAAGCTGTAGAAGAGATTTTTGAAAGATATGCGTAAAGAGAGGAGAATGTTGTGGATGATACAAGTGTTGTAGAATGGTGAAGAATGAGAAAAGAAGAGAGTTGTGTGTGTTTTTTCAAGAGAGCCAAATTAAATCTCCTGGAATTCCCAAGAAAGAGAGACTTTTCTTGGTCTCAATAGCCTACCCAAGTGACTCCCGACAAGGTTGCAGGTTGGCAGAGGCATTACACTACCAAAACACGACAGGTCTAACATCTCAACGACCAACTTAGTCATAGATTTTCATGAGATGCGAGTGTGGCTTGAAGATGTCTTCACAACGTGCATAGGTCTATGAGAAAATTGGACCCAACAGTTGAGAAATTGGGCATGCTAGATGGAAAGAGATGGTTTTAGGTTGAAAGAAAGCATATTTTTCTTAATTTATCTAAAGAGGAAGACGTATGTAACAAGAAATTGCATAGGATGCAATTTACAACATTTCATTTTTCCCCCACTTTAGTGAGGATATATGTTCAAGAGAATGTGAGATAAAGTAAAAGGATAATATTTTACCCAGGATGCAAAGGGGAAGTAGAGCCTTATATTCGCATAGAGTTACCCCCAAGGAAGAGACCTGATTCAATCTTGCATAAAATTGTTAACCTACATTACCAAAAACATGTTAGTTGTAGACAAACATATTAGGTGAAAAGTGGAAATTTAGACATCAAGAGTTATGTAGACATAAGATGACACTGATATGTATGGGTATCAGGCTATGTTATGCTAGGGACCATACAAAAATAAAATTGGCCTGTGACTACTACAAATTGTGTTGTAGGGAAACCACAAAAAAAGAGACATAGACAATCATAAAGACAAAGTCGAGTGGGTTGCCCCCATGCTAGACGATGGATAAGATAGGTGAATGCAAATGTATTTTGAAAAGAATCATAAAATAAGAGATTTGTAATATGAATGTGATAGTCCCCCCTTAGAATTTAGCTTGTGCTACATGAAGGAGAACACGTTATTTGACGTCCTATCATAAGAGACACATAAAAGAGAGATATAAGGATCTTAGTATTCAGGGTCAGTATGATTCATATAAATAAATTGTATACAACTTTGTATGAATCTTCATCATGTCCCTAATTATTTTAGATCCTGAAGAAGGAACACATGAAGACAAAGTGAAAATAAAAATTTGGGTCATCATGGAAGAAGGCCTAAATTTTCCCAACGCTTTGCATCATCCCCAAATGTTGAAAATCAAAGCACAAAAAAGAGAAGAATGATGACAAACATAGAGGAAGTGTACGGTAGATTTTCTACCCTATATCCAAGTACATACAGGGGTATCTTGGGTCCTCCAGGAGAGACCACAAACATATACAAGAAATTACGAGGGAACACAAATAAACAAACAAAGCCTAATATAAATACATGAAGGCTACTAATCTAATCGATTATGTCCATCAAGTCATCCTCCTCCCAATCTAAATTGTATGGGGGAAGGATGGTGACCTCACAATGAAACAATGGCTAGGGCAGTACTAGGTGTCTCGCTTGCAATTAGGGCGAGAGATGTGGCTGCTTCAATATCCCCATCCACTAGCTCTTGTGAGTCAAGTGTCAACAAATTTTTAAAATTAGTTGACAAGGCCAAAATGTCCTCCAGATACTCAAACATACACTTCTCTGAAGAGGAGTGTGGTGACTCAACTTTAGGTTGTTGAAGAGTAGGAGCCTTAGTGTGAACATTTGGAAGAGGAGCAGTGATAAATTCCCATGAAGAAGGATTTTTTTCAGTGACAAGGACAAAGGGAGAAAGAGAAGTTGAAGGAGAATAATTCGTGTCGAGATTTAGGGATAGGACCTTGTTCAAGCTTACACTTGGAGAAAAGGTTGGGTGTTGAGAGGCAAGATGAGAAGATAGGGCCACACTAGACATGACCTTTGTATGGGGTATGTCTATGGGTTGCACAAGTCGAGGAACATTAGGCATAGAAATGATGAGAGGCAGTTCTAGAGAGGGAGAAATGAATACCTACACCCTTTTGGGGTGAGGTTCATCCACCTCTCTTGAAGGGACCAAAAGTAAGATAAGAATAGAAGTGGAAACACAAGAAGGTTGAGGAGATGGAACACAAGGCTTATCCTTGACCTTCTATGTGGCATCACATTCCATCACCATCACACACCAACGACACTTATGTTTATGTGCAAGTTGGTTTCAAAAATTATGGGGAACAAGAATAGGGGATTGAGAAGACATTGGGGCAACTAGTGAAGTTGTCTTTGCAACCATTAACGATGGAAGGACATGCTCCACAAGAGGGGCCAAAGAGGCTAGGGGTGTAGGATCTTAACCTCAATCATGGGTGCCTTTCCTCCTCATGATTTTTGGGTAGGGGAGGAACATGAGGAAACCTCAGGGGTCGAGATGTTGGAGTCAATGTGAAGGAATAATCAAAGAAGACCACTCACCCTTACTATATAGAGTAGGGTGAGGGATATCAAGAAGAATTGGAAGTTCAAAAACATGGGATTTTGACTTCATCAATGTGGGGGCCTTTTCTTTTCTAGTTCTAGGCACAATCAAAGGAACAAAAGGCACCACTAGAGGTTGTAAGGTCTTGGAAGAATGGAGAGGTCTACTCAAGGGAGTGTGCTTGTATTTAACCCCTAATGAGGAAGGCCTAGAGGACAAATTCTACTACTGGATAAGAGCAGGTTGAAAGGAGATTGTATAAGAAGGATGTGGAACTGAATCAGGTGAAAAGTCCTTAGTCTTGTATTTATAATATGCTTTATACAACAAGTCACCACGAGGTAGCATGGGTCCCACTGGAGTAGGAAAAAAATGGTCAAGAGAGAAGTCCCCATGTGACACTAGCGAATTACATCTAGTGTCTTGGATAGTTTGCACAATGCCCTCATGAGGAAATTTTAGACACTTATAGATAATAGAATTTATTGGATTTATAGAAACCAACCAAGGAATGACTCTAGTTTCACTCTAAATAAGTTAGAATCCAGTATCACAAAAAATATCATAGAGATAGACTTAGGTCCTACAAGGATTGACAAAGAAATGGATCCCAAAGGGGAGATATAAAGCGAATGGTAGCCTTTCACTATTCATATCTTGCCCTATGTAGACCATTGAAGAAGAGTGTCTCCATAGTTATAACAATGACCCTACTAGCAAGGTCAACCATACCGCCAATAATGATATTACTATTGACCTAATCAAGAATGTAGAGGGGAGAGTACTCTCCATAATAAGGAAAGTCATTAGGTGTAAAAGATATGTCAAGTATCTTGGCCTTCTGACTTGGTTGGGAGATTTAAGTGATAGACACCATATTCACATATGAGACATCATCAGACGATGTACGAGTAGTAATAAAATTGGAAGAGTGAGGTGGGAAGGGATCTATGTAGATTTGTAGATGGTTGTTGGATTTAGCAAAAAACTTGTTAGAGATATAAATTTTAGTACCAAGGCGGATATTATTGTTATCTATGTGGTCCTAAATTACGTGTCTCAGACACACACAAAATTCAGTGTCAAGTCCGAGCACTCGATGGTATTGGTAGAACTTAGAAGCATCATACCAACTAGGGTAAGTCTTGTTTTTAGGAAGTGATCTAATTTTTGGGAGGGTGATTAGTTATATTTCAATAATTTTTAAAGTACACTTGATTAAGAATCAGATAGTTTTGTAAAGACCTAATTATGTTGTGACCCAAGTGTATTATTTTCATTTGTTTGAGGGACATTTACCACATTAGCTATTTCTTTATTTCTCTTTGACCCTCCGGTAGAAGATGCAACACCAAAACTATTAGGACATGAGGATGAGGTAGAAGCCTCATATAGATGTAACGTCTATTGAAGTCTTGTAGAATAGTACACAAGTGAGCAAAGGAAGGATATTTCATCAAGGAGACTCATTCCCTTAATGTTGGATAGAGACTTCCCATAAAGGTCCTTTGGATGTCATGGTTAGGTAGGGCATAAGGAATTTGCAAAGAGATAGATTGGTAATGAGAAATAAAATTAGCTATCAAAATTAGTTAACTTCTCATTGGGTTGTTTCTTGAAATGGACAAGGTTAGTGATAGAGACCTTGGAGCCAATGTTTTCTTGGAACCGCTATAAGAATTGATTCATAAGTTGATCGAAAGAAAATATGGAATTATAAGGTAGTGAGAAAAACCACTCCAATGCGATCTCCTCAAGGGATTGTGGGAATTTTTTTTGCTAGAAAATGATCCTAACATAAAAAGTCACTAAACAAAGTGGTAAAGGAATTAAAATGTCTATGTGGATCTCCCTTACTATTGTACTTATTAAATTTTGGTATCTTGATCCCTTAGGGCATGGGAGTGTTCAATATGTTCAAAGCGAGAGGGCTACAATGATAGTACGGGGTAAGAGTGGATTGTGTTGTAGTGTTAGTTGGGTCAGCGAGCTGAGATTGCATTTGACCCATATTTTGCAAGAGGGTGTTCAAGATGGGATCAGATGGAAGGGGAGATAGATTAGCCATTGTAGTAGAAACTTGCACTGTAGGAGTTTGAAGTGTAGAGCTAGGTAGAGGGATGTGATACATTAAACTCAAGAGTAACGAGAGACACATACACAACATTTATGTTGTTAGTAGAAGACATAGGGGGTGTTGTAGGATTGGAATCCACCATATGCACATACACCTCAAGCATTGAAAGATTCAACTAGGTGCTAGTCATATTCGATTGGGCATCTTGAGGATGACTCAAGACTAACGTGTATGAAGGTACATGAGTCTTGACTATGTTGGTTAGCGCATGAAGCAACTTAATGCCCTTGTGATCTAAAATGAATAGGTTTATCAGATTAGCAACAATAGGAGCAGCCTAAGCAAACAAGTTGTCATGGTTAAGAAAATCTTCAAAATTCTTTAGGTTCTCTTCCAAAGATTAGACTTGCTCAAAGGGGACTCTAAGAGTAGTTTCATAATATATCAAAGATGAAGACCTCATAGGATAATTTGATTCAAAGTTTGAAGAAGAAGAGTTCCCAAATACTAGTTGATGGCCAAAACATCCAAGAGTTCCAAAAAACATTGGGCTGGATTTGGTAGGATTATATTGGTTTGGAGGTATGGTAGCTCTCAAACTTTTTTTGACTATGTATTCAGAGGTTGTGGACTAGGTCGTGAAGCTCATAGAGGAGTATTCACAATGCACAACTTTACAAAATCTAGAAAACGAGAGAAGAAAATGCAAGAGGGGATAGAACGATTTTAAATGATTCTTGGAAAGACTCTACAAGGTGGGTTCATGTTGGGTTCACCAAAATGTAGAGGAGGAAATTTTCTACCCTCAAGATAATGGGATATTTGGGAAAAAATTATCTTTCAACTATCTCAATTGACATGGCTCAAGTGAACTAGAAATGGAGGAATGTGAGATTTAATAGATTACAAAAATTATTTGGACCTTTCAGACATAAGAAATCGAAAGTGCAAGGTATAGAGGTCTCTTGGACAACTTGAAAAGCTCTTTGTATAGGATGAACTCATGGTTTTCCAATGATAATGTGCCACACTAGTATCCCGTATGAATAAAAAACATAAGTTGTCACAAGAAGACACAAAATATTGTGCACATGATTCGAGATGTGAAAGGGGTGCAAAATAAAAATTTACGACGAATATAAAGTGACATAAATAAAGTTGCTAAGTGAAAATTAGACAAAAATGACAAGAAGAGATTTAAGGCATCATTGAAAATGTTTGATGAATTTCAAGCTTTCTCCAAGTAGGTCATCCACCTAAATCTACACACACAAGAACAAAAAGAAAATTTTAGGTTTCCTTAGTCAAACCCCCGTATTGGTGTTTCCACCTCCATGAACAACTTTAGACGAGATAATGGAAATAGGTGTGAAGTGATAAAGAGAACAATATGCTTACAAGATAATTTTCTTCAATGGAAAATACTTAAATGGTTACCACTCCCAAACATGAAATCTAGATAGCTTACTGGTGTAGTGAAGAAGTAACAAAAACTCAAAGATGATAATGGCCTCCTTGCAAGATGAGCTCGTATTCACAACAATGGAGTTTACTCTAGAAGCTGTAAAAGAGTTTTTTGAAATATATGCATAAAGAGAGAAAGAGAATGTTGTAGATGAAAGAAGTGTTGTAGAATGGTGAAGAATGAGAAAAGAAGAGAGTTGTGTGTGTTTTTCCAAGAGATCCAAATTGAATCTCCTCGAATTTCCAAGAAAGAGGGACTTTTCTTGGTCTTAACAACTTGCTTGAGAAACTCTTGACAAGGTTGTAGGTTGGTAGAGGCATTACATTGCCAAAACATGACAGGTGTAACACCTCAATGATCAAATTAGTCATAAATTTTTGTAGGAAATGAGCATGGTTCATAGACGTCTTTGCAGTACACATAGCTCTGTGAGAAAATAAAACTCAACAGTTGAGAAACTAGGCATTCTAGATGGTTAGAGATGGTTTTAAGTTGAAAGAAAGCATAATTGTCTTAATTTATCTAAAGAAGAAGACGTATGCAACACAAAATTACATAGGATGCAATTTATGACATTACATCTTTTAAAATGAATAAATTAATATTTATTTATTTCTCCAACTATTATTTTGAATTAAATAAATTTATTTATTTAATTCCTCTTATCTTTCCCTCCATAAAATTCAAATTTGGATCCTACCCTATCTTGAATTTTTCTAGCCATTGATCAAATATCAAGTGAAGTGCTACAAATAAGAAGTTTTCATTTCATTCAAACCCCCTAGCACTCTTATTAACAAAATCTATCAAGCACTCTCATGATCAAGTCCTAGCATTCTCAACACATAGGTATCGTTTATCTTTGAACATTTTATCATTATCATTGCATCATATCATTATTATTCTTTCATAGTTTGTTACTTTGAAGAACAACCAACAATGAAGCAAATCAAGATCTTAGTTATGATGAATTTTCTTGTTATCTAAATTCTATATTTTAAGCCAACATTTTGAACTTCATAGCGTGATTGTCAAAGTGTGAGTTTGTATGTTGATTGAATTTTGTGATTCATATTTTCATCATCCACAATGGTATCATGCAAAAATCCTATGCCCACCTTGTAGGTCATCTTTTTAGACTATAAAATATATCAATTACTTCACATGGACATCACATGGATACAAATAATTAGCCCCTATAATATGAATGTAACCACAAAAGGAATCTTAGGTGTCATAAACCCTAAAAACTCAAATCCTTAAGTAAAGTGCTCCAAAATGGAGTGGTCAACTCATGTGGGTCTCATCTATTATACAATATTCTCCACTTAATCCTAGCCCCTAGAATAAGTAAAGTGCATTCAGGGAGTCCAAAATCATTTGTAAATGCCACCATTGTGCTCCACCTTCTTCATGAATGCATATGACATAATTCCAATATTCTTAGGGAATATCAATTAAATTTTGATTTACAATTACACCCTAGGTACACAAGGAAACTTTCCAAGAGTCTTGGATACATATGAGTTATACGTAGGTTTGCAAGGCAAATGACACCTTAATCCTAGCATATTATGCTTGCTTTGTGCATAAGAAAATTACTTATCATAGAAGTTATAGTAAAAAAATTATTATTTTTCATGCAAAACTTTGTAAACACATAAATTTCTTTCGTATTTGGATTTTAATGAATAAGATTTTATATGCATATTTTGCTACTAAGATTACTGCTCATTTTTTATGATTTTATGTTATGTATTTTTTAGGTAAATCAAATTGTCTTCCTTGATAATTCTAGGCTTTCTATTGCTAATTTAAATGAAGTGTGGTCATTATAACCTTGTATGTGTTTCCATCATATTATTTTCTTCTTTTTGTGTGCACCCTTCAATTTAAACAAATTCAATCCTAGTGTCGTACTCTCACTTCTTCAATATCTAATTTTAGTAAAAAATAGTAAGTTCTTATTAGCTACTTGAGTTTTTTTGATTTAATTGAAAAGACATAAAAATATACCTTCTTGATAATTATTGATAATCCTTTTTCCTTTGATTGATAACTAAAAGATAACTATTTAATTAGTTAAATTTGGCAATGTATGTACAAAACTTGGAGAGTTAAATTGTACATACTATAAAAAATAGAAGGAATGTCTTTAGGTTTTTTGATGGATGAATTGACACATGCAACACAGGCAATATGTAATTCACCTTACCTCTTCTGAAAAAGGTAAATGATTGTGAAATCAATCACCCTCCAAGGTCCTGGAGTTGGGTCACAACTATGCTATCGAGTTGAGTGGTCAATATGGCTATAATATTCAAGGGGCTTGCTTGTTATTCGTTTCTTGGTTAATGCAAGATCAAACTCTAATATAAACCCTATTCTAACCAAAGGATAAATAAAATTCAAAAGATAAAAGGGAGATGCAAGAAAGAAAATAATGTATATTAATCCAATTAACTAGACTCATTATCCTTTAAAGAAAATTTCAAGAAATTGAAAAATAAATAAACTCATAATTAAACATAGTTGCATTCATTCATAGTGCAAGATTAATAATGGGTTTCATTCCATTCATTGTAACTTAACTCATATCAAATAGATTTTATTGCTTTGAAGAATTTCAAATCAAGCAAATAACAAGAAAATACCATTCAAGAGCATAAATCAAAGATGGTTAAATCTAGCTAGTCATATTGCATTTAATCAAATAATCAACATTTACAACTCCAAAAAATTCACCCGTGTACAAATTTTTGACATCTTCAAATAACTCTTCTAAAACTAAGAATGACCAAATGCCAAATTCTCTAATCAACCTACTGTCTAACTTTCTAAAACTTCTAACCTTCTAACCCCTTCAAATGAGCAGGATTTTACATTAAATAGCTCAAGAAACAAATCTTTCTCGCCAAGCAATACATGCAAAAATGAAGCTTTTGCATGCATGCAATTACTCCAAAAAAGAATATTCCATTTTCAGCTCTTATTCAACTCTAGTTAACTTCAGTTGACAATTTTCAACTTTCAGCTTGACTCTCAATCCATCCTTTTGCAAATTTTAATCCTTACAACCACAAAGCCTTTGTAATCGCCTTGTCACTTCCAAGTCTACAAGCATTAACTACTTCAAGCCACCATCTTTCCAATCCTTTTTAGAGTACCTGTAAAGAATAAAAGATGCATAATCAATTAATTAATTCATAATTAATTTGTAAAAAACAATAATTTTATTAAAATGTATGAATTAATTAATTTTCACTTTTGCACATTTGTACTTAATCAACTTAAAACCCCAACCAACAATTTATCTCTAAAATAAAACTTGAGAAATGTTAAAAAAAGCATTCTCCAAATAAATACTATTAAAGAACCGATTTTAAATTCAATACAAATGCCCAAATTTATGAAAATCGAGGACTTGGACTTTTCGGCTTCTCAGGGAAAAAAATTAAAATGCACAAGAACTTGAGAACTTGAAAGGTTCCAAGTGCAAAAATAGACCCGACTCCCACTACTTGATGTAACAACCCTCAAATTCCCTTTTACTGTGATATCAAAACCAACTTCATTTCCATTGGTTTCATTAGCAATTCGAGTTTCATCAATCTTACTCCAAGGAGGCCTCACCATAACTTTTTTATTTTGCAGCTTCTATCAAGTTTATGAATGCATTTTTTGGTCTCTTTCGAAAGTTGTTTTACACGGTTAGATTTGGCATCCTGAACCATTTGAAGATATCCTTCCACATCATTGTTCTTTAACAGGTTAATCTTCTCCTGTTGAATCCTTTAGATCTTTTCACGATATTCTGTCTTTCCTTGTTTCTATGCCCAATCATGTTCTTCAAGTTGTTTCTTCTTAAAATGGTGATTCATTGAGGATAACAGACCTTCAACGAATAGTATCCATGATTAACATAGATGCCCACAAACAAGTAATTGGTGTCTAAGACACTTTTCCCCCAATTTAGAAGAGTTTTGTAGGATCATGAAACTGACCGCGAGTGTCACCATGTATTATAACATGACACTTCACTGGTTGTACATCACTTCTATCCATTGGAATCTCCTTGAATTTGTCACATAATCCTCTAACAACAAGGTTGGGCAGGGGAGTCACTCGCACTGCAATCTCTATGCATGCTCTCTTTCATGAATTGAACGATGGGAAGAGTCGACACTTTTAGTTTCTTTTCACTTCAACAAATTTTAATCAAAGTAAAATCTAATCAGCTCTGAAATTACATCCAGACAACAATGCATGTGGTCTTGAATATTTAACTAGGGCACACAATTGAATGGATAGTTTGCCTCGGATTTTCAAGAACCTTTAAAATTGCAATCTCTTGACTTGGTTGCAAACCTTTGGATTTGCAACGATTTTCTTCAATTTGGCCTCCAAGTTAATATTACAATTTTCCCTACAAATTGTAAATATAAAAAATTGCAGAGTGCATAAGGTTCCAAACAACCTTGCACTTAGGCATGTTCCATCACACACTTTGTACAGATTGTGTTATGATGGAAAGCTTGCTATTGTGGAACCCTACTTCTCATCATCATTTACCCTAGAGCTGTAGTTTCATCGGTTCTCCATAGTCAACCTCCCTCTCTTTTGATCAACCTTCAAAGCACCCTCCGATGGCTCATATCATGTGTGAAGAAGACCCACCTAGAAGTGAACAGTTGGAGTGACCCAATTTTTGCAATCGGTTCACCCAGCCTAGGATAAAATTTCCAGTCAATTTCAAACATATATCATTACAAAAGTGGTTACAATTCTTGGCAATGAGGTGATATGTAACTCTATTGTAGTTTCCAGCATGCTGCTCTATGAATTCTCTAAGCTCAGAATGACTGAGAGTTGTAGACCCAATATACAATGATTTATGAAATGTAAAACCTGGGTACCGATGAGGCTCCACCTCAAAGACACCACTTGTAGGATAATCATGTGCCCCAGATGAATGCTCAACTTCATGCATTGCATCTGTTTTATTTCAGAGAGAATTGTTAGGTTGGTTGTTACATATTATTTTTAGATGAATTTGTTTCTGCATAGTCAAATTTAATTGTTCATCCAATTCTTTGCTTACAATTTCACTATGATTTGATGCATCATATATCGGAGGATGACTGAAAGTAGATGATAAAGCCATAAAAAATTTATTAGAGGGTGCAAAAATTACCTCCATGGTTTTCTTTGGTATATTTTTGCTCCCAAATTGGTCTTATATGGAGCTGACCTGATTTGAAGTGTTAAAGAATAGGATGCTAAGAAGATTGTGAATGTTGTAGTTGCTTGATGAAAATGATTGCATTGGTAGGTACATTGGGTGAACTGGTATAAGGTTGCAAAAGCTGGTAGCTTGCAAGTATGAGAACATTATAATTCTCATTTAGATTACTTGCATTACTGATGTCATGTCCATATTCTGCTAGTAAGAGAGCTTTGTTAAATGCATCATATAGGGTAGTGAACTCACCACAAAGTCTAATCTTCTATGTGAATGAAGCATTCAAACCTCCAAAATAATTTTCTTGTAACATAAAATCATTAATAACCTGATTCAAAGTTTGAACTCATTGATACATAAATAGGAACCTATGATTGAATTGGTAAACTAATTCTTGTGGTGTTCTCACAACCGCAAACTGAAGTAATGGGTCTTGTGCACCCACATAAAATTGAACCAAGAATGAAATTTCTAACTCCATCCATGAACATATAGAATTCAGTGAAAGATTAACATACCATTTCCATGTTCCATCTTGAAAATAGATGACAAACAATATCTTCATTCTCAACTTTGAGAAAAACCAGTAAATCCCTACAAATCCGAACATGATCTAAAGCAATTTGTTCACTGCTAGGGAAAAAAATAAAGGAAGCCTGTTATGTGTATGATAAGGAATTTCATGAAGAATCCCTGGTATACATAAAGGACTATCCATCATAGTTAAAATATTCCTAAAATCTAACTCACTACAACTACAAAACTAACCAAGCATGTTTTCATGCCCTCCTAGCATCATTTGCGTCGATGGACAAATTGAAACATGCAACATAGGAAGTATGTAATTCACCTTACCTCTCTTGAAAAAGGTAAATGATCGTGAAATCAATCACCTTCCAAAGTCTTGGGAGTCAGGTCACAACTATGCTGCCAAGCTAAGTGGTCAATAGGGTTGTAATATTCAAGGGGCTTGCCAATTATTCATTTCTTGGTTAATGCAAGGTCAAACTCTAATCTAAAACCTATTCTAACCAAAGGATAAAGAAATTCAAAAGATAAAAGGGAGATGCAAGAAAGAAAATAATGTATATTAATCTAATTAACTAGACTTGTTTTTCTTCAAAGAACTTTTCAAGAAACTGGAGAATAAATAAACTCATAATTAAACACAATTGCATTCATTCATAGTGCAAGATCAATAGCGGGTTTCATTTCAATCATTGTAACTTCACTCATAGCAAATATATTTTACTCCTTTTAATAATTTCAAATGAAATAGATAATAGGGAAATAGCATTCAAGAGCATAATTCAAAGATGGTTAAATCTATTTGATTCTATTGCATTTAATCAAATAATCAACATTTACAACTCTAGAAAAATTCACTTGTGTATGGATTTTTGACATCTTCAAATAACTCTTCTAAAACTAAGAATGGCCAAAGGCCAAATTCTCTAATCAACCTATTGTCTAACTTTCTAAAACTTCTAACCTTCTAACCCCTTCAAATGAGCAAGATTTTACATTAAATAACTAAGGAAACAAATCTTATCCGCCAAACAATACATGCAAAACTAAAGCTTTTGCATGCATTCAATTACTCCATAAAAGAATATTCCATTTTCAGCTCCTATTTGACTCTATTTAACTTTAGTTGACAATTTTCAAATTTCAGCTTGAGTCTTAGTCCATCCGTTTGCAAATTTTAATCCTCACGAGTCCACGACCCCAAAGCCTTTGTATTTAGGGCTTAAATTTGATGGCCATATACCTAAATATGAAGATTTTAACTGTAAATAGTAAAAATAAATGTTTAACCGTATGTTAATACATGCAATTTATTTTAGAAACTGTAAAAAAAACAATTAATATGAAAATTTGACTATATATATATACTTTTATTTTTAAATTTTTTAATAGAAACTTCTTCTATGCTTTAATAAAAGAATAGAAAGTTCTTTTTTTTTAATGCAAACTTCTATTGTTGAAAAACAAATCTCAAATTTTTAGATTTTTTTAAAGATTCTATATATTTTTGAGTTTCTTTTATTCTAAATACTTTTTGAGTTTCTTTAATAATTTTTTTTTATAAAAACAACAATCTTCTCCTTCAAACCATTTTTTGTTTTACTAGTGCAAAATATTTTCTTTTATTAATATGGTTTTAGAGTTTAATTTTCAAGCTGAGCTGCAGAGAAGAAGCAAAAAGTCAGAAAAGGAAAAGAGTTTTTTTCACACTTACAACTTACAACAAAATGAATGAATGAATGAATGAATGTTTTTAATCACGTCCACGAGGCCAAGCAGCCTATGGGACCCAAAGATAGCAAGCGAAGAGACGTGAACCCCAGAAAATGCAAAAAACCTAAGTTTCTTTTTCTTTCTGCATCTTGGATCTTCTGCTGTGTATCTTGATCAGAAAATCTGCAAACCCTATTATCTTCTCTTCTTCAAACAGATCACCCAAATTGTTCCCTTTTAATGTCTCAGTATAATTGATCCGAATGTCCTTGTAAGCTGAACATTCCCTGATGTAGTGCCATTCTGTCTCAACCACTCCTTGAGTGCAATATCTACACCTTCTGTCTGCCCACTCCTCTTTAGGTATCATCCACCTTCCGGTCTCACATCTAAGCTGGTGCGAACTTGTTCTAATCTGAGCTATCAACATTTTCGCTTTCCATTTTATTTCCATTCCGATGTAGGTCTTTTGTGTGTGGTCATGTGTAGGGTTAAAATGTTTGACATAGTATTCTTTCTTCCTCCCAAGTGGCCCTTTCCACATGCTTTCTTTGAACTTTCCTTGCACATACCTTTTTATTTCCCTATTGGCATTTGGACACTCACTTATGCTAATACCCCACTTGCTCATCCATTTGATATTCTGTTTCATCCACGTGCTCTTTCTTCTATCTAATTTTTCATTTGCTGCCATTTTTGGCCAGCGATGAGTCTCCATGTTATCTAGTCTTCTTAGATAGCTTAGCAACCGAGACATAGCAGACGCTTCAACAGGGAAAGCCCCGGCCTCAGCTAGAACAATCTCGTAAGGGACAGTAGATTTAATCCTGAGACTCTGTGTGATTAAATGTTTTTGTAATCTCTCTATCTGTCTCCACTTTTTTGCTGAGGTGTTGCTACCCCAAACTTCACAACCATATAGCACCACTGGAACAACTAAAAGCCCAAAAAGAGTTTTCTTTGTCTTCCAATCCCATAACTCGGCCCTTCTGCATCTATTTTGCAATGAGTGTAAAGCTTTCCATCCCCCTTGTATCCTCTTTGCTCTACACGTTTCCCAGCTGAGTTTGTTGTGGAAATCAAGGCCAAGATACTTATATTCATTGACCACCTGCAAGGGGCTGCCTTCAAAAACAAATTCCCTATGAACCTTCTTTCTCTTCAAGGTAAAGATCATGACCTTAGTTTTGGTAGTGTTCACTTGCATCCCCACCTGATGGCAAAAGAGCTCTAGCGCTTTTAAGTGTTCCTTCAAATCTTGTGCTGTTTTTGCCATTAAGACCAGATCATCCGCATATAAAAGCAGCTTTATGACATAATTGGTCAAGTAGACCCCACCCCCACCAAACTTATCGATCCACTCCTCTAATTTGTCAATGTATATCCCAAATAAAGTAGGGGATAAAGGGCATCCCTGCTTGACCCCGATATCGCTTCCAAAACGTTCTGAGAATCCTTGTTTGGTTCGAATTTTGGCCCAAACCTGTTCATACAGCCTATGGACAGCAGCTCTATAGTGTATTGGAATTTCCAATTCTTCCATCCTACTCCATAATTTGCTCCTAGGAACCGTATCAAAAGCTTTCCTGAAGTCAACAAAGCAGCAAAAAACCTCCTCTCCTTGTTTATCCCAGACTTTCTCGATCAAGTGTCTAAGAGTCATGCAATGATCAATAGTAGAATGTTTTGGCCTGAAGCCCGCTTGCCCTTTTGCGCGTTTTCCCTCCTTTTCTGCCCAAACACTGATCCGCCTTTCTATCATACTCCCAAAAAGTTTGCCAAAAAGAGGGTTGATCATTATAGTGCGGTAATTTGAAGGGTTGTTGATGTCACCACCTTTGAGCAGAGGGATGACAACACTAGTCGTCCAATTTGCAGGAAACCCATATTGAAGGACCTCATTGAATATTTTTTTAATATGAGGCGTGAGAGCCTCCAATCCCCATTTTAAGTGTTCTGCCTGTAAACAATCTATATCACGAGCTTTACCCATTGCCAACCTTTTTATTCCTTCTTTAATGTTCTCCGAAGAAAAAAGTTTAACCCTTGAGTCAATTATTGGAGGGCTGTCTTTATCTTGCCCCCTCTCATTAAGTTGCTTTGCATACTCTAACCATTCAAGGTCTGAAATATTGTTCTCTTTATTCGTGTCTTGTTGCTGCAATTCTCTCCAAAAGCCCCTTGGATTGTGCCTCCCAAGCAATATTAACTCCTTCCTTCTAGTTTGCATATACACATCTTTTTTCAGTCTGACCAGCTTTACATATTCTTTGTTATTTCCCCATTTTTTAGCCCTTTTCCTTGCTGCTTTACAATCCTCATCGTACCATGGGTTAGCTGGAAAGCTATTTTTATCACTTTTTTTAGGCCTAGACCTTTTGCAAGAATTGAGGGCCTTGAGAATAATAGAGGTCAACATGGTGCTATCTATACTTTTTTTATTTGAGTTGAACATCCCATTGGTTCCCACCTCGTGTAATTGTTTTTCTAGCGTTGTTCGGAAGGTTTCTTGGTTTTCCTGCGTCAAAAGGATTGAACCTTGAGTAGCTTCTTTCTTTTCATTATACTGCGTCATCTCTTGCCGTTGAATACCATTTTGTATGCTGATTTTCACCTGTATTGGATTGTGATATGAATTCATTTCTATGGGACACTCCTTTACCTCCATGCCTATTAGACTTGTCACGAGTTTCTTTGAGCTTATAAGATAGTCCACCACACTTTGGCCATTGTATGTGTGACATGTGATGTTCCCAGAACTAGGCCACATTTTTAAACCATTGCATATAATTAAATCATACAAGCTGCACATGCCTAATAATTCTGCCCCATATAGTGTGATGTCTCCTTTTCCATCTTGAGATAATCTTTCCCACTTTCGATTCCCTTCTTCTTCTAGCCATAAAGGGTTGTCCCCTCTTCCCATCTCAATATCAAGGCAAAGAGACTGGTTATTTGCAGTTCTAGCATTAAAATCTCCAATTAAGATGATTTCCCCTTTGTGTTTATATGCTGTTATGTCATTTTTCAAGGCTGCATATGGGTCTTCTTTGTCTAATTTCTTCTTCTTGTAGAATTTTGAACCATGGGGAGCGAAGTAACATGCTGCAAGATAAATTATGTTCTCCTTTAACTTTATTTTTATCCATATGTACTGCTTATTTGTATCTTCCTTTTCAACTTGTATGATTTTTCCCCAAGAATCTCTTACTAAAATTGTTACCCCTCCATATCCCTTGCCGCTTTCGGTTAGCTCATTCCAAACTGACATCTTTGTGTAACCTTCAAAGTTCGGAACCTTGCAGCTCTCATGTTCATGTGTTTCAAGGAGGGCAATTATGTCCATCCCCTCAGCTATGGGCCCTAAACCAGGCCCCCTCCTCCAAGGATAGCCCCTACAGTTCCAGCTTACCAGTGAGAGGTGTGCCTGGGGGGCCCCGCCTTCCTATTTATCATGTGTATTTCTATTGCTGAATTGAGCTTTCCCTCTATACATCCAAGATTCATTACCTGCATTTCTTGCTGCTACCACTTTTGCCCATTCTCTTCTTCTCTCTTCTAATTGTAGTGGGGTTAGATCTTCATCTATGTAGAATTGTGTTCCCTTGAGAAGCCTTTTGTTCTTCATAATTCTGCTCTTGTCCTCTGCATTTTTTAGTGTTACCCTTACATTTCTATTCCTGCCATCTTGTGCCACTTTACCAATTCTGCTCGCTTGTTCAATATGCCCCACCCACTTCACCTTCTCCGCTAAAAAGCCTTTAATTAGCTTATCTGTGTGCTCCCCTTCTCCATAGTCCTTCAGTCCTTTTATTATTACATTTGCTGCTCTATCATTCCTATGTTTTTCTTCCCCTAGATGTACCTTAATCTGCTTCTCTATGAGTTCTCTTTGGCTTTCTGCTGTCCCTTTCGTTACTTGTGCCCATGATTTTGTCTCTTCCAGTTGTTCCTTCAGCTTAGCTTCTCTAATTTCTATGCTTGCTATTGCTGATTAGAACTCCGCTAGTAGTGGGTTGCTCCTTTCCTCCACTTCTGTTGTGGAATTTCCCTCTTTGATCTGCTTTATCTCCTGCTTCATGTTTGATATTTCTTGCTGACCCATTTTCAGATTGGCCTGAAGTTTGACTATCTCCTCCCTAAAAAACTTGTTTTCTTGAGAGAGTTTGTGATTGGTGTCCATGATCTCTTGCCATTTGTTGTACTTTCTCTGTTCTACGACTTCTAAACCTTCGAGTCTCTTCTTTAGCTCCATTAATTCATTGACATACAAGTCTGAAGACCAGGTTAAAGGGGTTGAGTTAGGACTATATTGGTTCTCCTGACCTTCATCTTCCACATCCCCCTTTGTTGCTGCTTCTTCTTACTTCCCTCTCTCAGCATCTTTAAACTGTTGATTCTGCAAATATATCCTTTCAGCTTCATTTTCCAGGTTTTCCACTTGAGTTTCCAGATTTTCAGCTTGAGTTTCCAGATTTTCATGATTTTCCAGAAGTTCTATCACTGGTTTTACTTGCTCTTGCTTAGTTTCAGATGTGACGGTTGTCAGATTGAAACTAATAACTTTTGGGAGGATAGTAATAAATTTATTGTGCCCTAGCCATCTTAGCTTTCTAGCTATTTTGGCCTGCCTACGTTGCAAGATCCTCTTGTATTGCTTGGCATTTACAAATGTCAAACCCTCTCTAACTTGTGTGCAGGCCTGATGCTCCATATTCCAAGAGGAATCACTGAAAAAGTGTGGTGCTAGCATTTTGGTTGTTTCATTTTGTTCCCTCTCTCAGTGTTTTCCCTAAGTTCTTTCAACAAAACATTCTGTGTGCCATCTTTGCATTTTGAGATCTCCATTGATAGACCCACCACTGATATTGATGTTTCTGCCTTGGTTTGAGTATTTAAGTTTAAAATTGGACCCACACTCCCCAGATTTCAGGTAGATGTTTTGCGTTGAAGATGCAGAGTTTGGAAATATTATAAAGAAAGATATTAAGATAAAAAGCCTATCTGTTAAACAGAACCACCAGTGAAAAGAGATTGGAGGTGGGGCACACCTGTTCCCACTGCCGAGAAGCCTGCTGTTGAAAAGGAAAAAACCTAGGGTCCACCACAGATCTGAAGCCCACTGTACGCAGAGATCCCTAAATGCCAGAAGCAGAAGACGCCAAAAGGAAAGGTGCCTCGATGCCCACTATTGGAAACGCAGCCCACTATCCACGCCTTCCCGTGATCCGAAACCGCTTTGTTTCGCTGGCTTGTGGGGTCCCTGGTCCCGCTTTGACTTTCTGCGTGCCCTTATCCCCTTTTCCCTGTCGCTGCCTCGGCTGACTTTGTCGCTGCTGGTAACCGCTCCCTGGTAAATCCCTGTCGCTGGTAAATCCTGTCGCTGTATTTCTGTGCGACATTTCTGGAAAATAGCTGGATGATTTGTGCATAATTCTCAGAATAAAATGCTTTTTCTTTATTGTGATCAGGGCTTAAATTTGATGGTCGACTTTTCCTGTCAACAATTTTTTTAATCACGGTTATCTATTCAAGGGTGCTCTTAAAACATTATGATATACCTTAGTGTAAGTAAAATTATATATAAATCAAATATATATATATTTTTATATATATCATTATAATTCTATATAAATTTTGACAGTCTATTCAAATATCTCCTTTCATTTGATACAATCCTCTTAAAATTTTGATTATATTCTACGGCAAAAATCTCTAAATACGGTCATACAGCCATCAAATTTAAGCCCTGATTGTGATGGTTCCACTGGCAGATTCTGCTCTACTGTCGCACGTTATTTCACTTTGACACGCCGTCAGATTTGTGAAGAAGAAATGTAGTCATGTGAATTCCTTTTGTACAAAGAGTTGTAATTTTTCAAAAACGTCTCCAAAAAAAATTGTACTTCTCTGAGTTTTTTTTTTTTTTTAAATTTATTTATTTTTATATTGAACAAAGCATAAAGAATTACAAGAAGAAAGCTACTAGCAGTAGCTGAAACCAAAAAAAATCAGATATACATAATCTGAGTGACAATATCAGAGGCCGAACAAGGCAACAGCCATAAGAAACAGCCACAAAAAAACAAATTACAAAATCTGTATAACATTTTTACAATGCTCCATCTTATTGCCCAGTTGAAACTTTGCAATCTGCATTATAATTTGTTGTAGCCTTTGTTTAGCCTCCTCATTCTTCTTACCTATAGCCCAAATATGTAAAAAAAGAACAATCACCTGTAGATATATATCAAAGTAAAGCCATAAGATCCCAACAATCTGATAAGAGTTACTCAGTTCAAGAGCTTACAGAGAAAAATCAGAGCAGTAGAAAACAATTGTAGAAGAAAACAGTAGGAGCTTACAAAGAAAGGTTAAAAAAGATCATTCTAAATAAGTGCAAATCCACAAGACAACTAAAAGTTGCTGATAAGATCCGCCCTAAATCTTTACACAGCGCTACCATTTTTCGCCTTTCTTCCATGGGTTTTTCACCACAAACCAAAGCCACACGTCATTTCTTCTGCAAATCACATTATTGTTTTGGTATTTCTTTTTTCTGTCGCTGGTTGCCTCTTCTACCTATTACCACACGGTATAAAATAGGGATAATTTTGGCGCCAACTTTAAAAGTATGAATGAGAGTTCTGACAACGAGCAGGATGATTTTGCGTAATTCTCAGAATAAAATTATTTCTTGTGATGTTGCCTCTTTTTGGCATGTGCTTTTGTCTTTTACAGCATGTTATTTCTTTCTTTTTTTTCATGGAGTTCATCTACAAATTAATTGTAGCTACTCCTCACCGAGTATGAGCTTTCTTGGGCTGAACCTCTTCTACTAAGAGCCAAAGACTAAGGGATATCCGAGGTTTGGCTAAAAGCCAAATTCGTGTGGGGCACAGTTCCACACCTTTCACTCAGCAAGACTTGATCCTTGTGTGCTCATTAAGAATTGATGGTTATTCCATTTTTTCATTTTTGCTATCTTCAAGGCCGATTTCTTCTTTTATCTTCCACACCTTTAAAATTTAAGCATCCAATTCATCGATTTTCACTCTCCAAAATATAGTGCAAGTTGGTTTTGAGTATTTTAATTTTATTTATTTATTTTGACTTTTTTTAATAGATAAATTTTCCTCGTGTCTATTCTCTCATAGATCCACAAGATGCCATATATATCAAGTTCTCAATGATTATAATTACACATGTTCATTATCTCGAGATTGTATTCCTAATGTAGATTAGTACTCTATTATCTTATTGCTTCCTCTCATTTCTATGAGACGTCAACATTATGTTGATTAATACAATCTCATTAATTTATGTCTATGTCGTTCTCAATAGTTCATCAGTTTCTTTTGTTCGCTTGGATTACCTTTCTTTGTGATAACAAGATTAAGCCACCTCTATCATAATAGATAATTAAATATAATATATGATTCGTTGGTCCTTCATGTCTATTTGTTTGTCTTCAATTAATTCTTAAAGATTTACTAAATTGTTTCACATTTCTTTTATCTTTGGGATTTTAAAAAATCAACTCTTTGATGCAATTATAATCGTCATTTTTAAATTTTAAATATTTTCATAAGATTGACAATAGACGTGTATGTTTATTAGAGAATTTTTCAATCTCTGCAAGTTAAGTTTAGTTATAAGGTATAAATTATTAATTACAAAACCATTCTTGTTTAATATTAGGGGTTGTGATTATGATTAATAAAAAAATAAGATATAAATCTTCAAGGAGATTTTGAGCTGGGTAAGTGCAAGATAATGAGACCACTTTGAAGGAAAAAAAATGTATGAACCAATATCCATTCTCTAAAACATGTATATACACTTTTAAGAAACAACAAAAATATTACCATTCAAAGTCTCAAATGTAAGTGAATATCAATTGAAACAAGAATACAAAAGAAATGCATATTTACTTAGTATTGGATGTCTAATATGAAAAGCATATTTTTCTTTTTCAAAGTGCATGTAGCTAGTGTACTATTGGTAAACATTACATGTTTCCCTAATATAAAACTTAGTAGGTATACATTTATAGTAAATGTCTATTATATTTGAATTCAAATATCCCTTGCCTACAATTTTGCCTTGGTTTTAGGCTTGGAAATTTGACTTTAAATCCTAGACCTACAAGTACGATGGCATGGTAGCATCTATTAGTAAAACTAACTTCAATAATGATGACCTTATTTTTAATATTTTTGACAAAATTAAAACTCATTATGAATGAGACTAATCTACTTTTCAAATTAACTTGATGTTAAATTTGTTTTCTATTTATTTATTATTTTTTATATGCAAAGCCTTATGAAATTGAAATGATATATTGCTATTTTTTAAATAATATTTTTAAAAATAAATTATATTTGACTAATCTAGACATAACTCTTACACATTAAAATATAATTCAAGTGGTACAACTACTTAAGGTCAAATTATATGAGCTATACATGGGGGATTTAAGTTTACAACATAATCCTACTAAAATATTTATTAAAAAATATTTACTAAAAATTACAAAAAATAATAAAGAATATCTAAATGAAACTTCAAAATCATACATGTATTTCTTTAGGTATGAATATTGAAATGACGAAAAAAGTAGTCAAATGAGTAATTTTGTCAATAATGTGCTATAATTTGCTTATATTACTCAAAAGTCAAAATAATGCAGTGATGTTTTATGGAATATAAAATGCAATCATGTTTCTTAAACCAAAAAATATGATCACATTTTATATATCATCAGATGTGATCGTGTTTTGATAACATAATAAGGAAAATGTAATACCCCTCCATGGTGGATATTTGGATCGGCAGCGTTTCCTTTGTAATGCTTTGTTATGTTTAAGATGTGACTTTGGAACTAGGCTACTTGTGATCATAATTATTAAATGATGTGAAAGTTATATTTCGATGTGATGTGATTTTATTCTGATGCTATTTTACAACATGTTTTGGATTAACTTAGAAGATATTTGATTTAATGATGTTTTATGCTATTGATTATATCATTGATTGGTGAAAGGAATGGGATTGTATTACTCGCTTGTGAGCGCCCTACAATTCTGAGATTTCCTCTTCACGAAGTGTTTGATCATATTATATATATATATATATATTGCACGTTCGACATGCTCTTTGTTGTAGGTTGACAGGTACATGACATCGACTCCACCTGGCTTCACAGGTTTGAGTGTGTCCATTAACCAACGATATTTGATTGGGAGATAGTAGGTAGGTTTTTCGTGCCAAGTCGTCACCCTAGTCATAGCGTGTTGTCGGTTGTCGTCGGGGTTAGTTGTTTTAAATTGGTCATTTTCACCTTGAGTATTTATTTAATTTCAAATTTTAAAGTTTATTAAATGTTAGGTGTAGTTTAATTGATGATTAAATATATTTAGTTGCAATGTTGAAATACGATTTATTTTATTGATTTATTTGATTTAATTAATAAAATAATTATTGGGTTATTGATTGATTTGATTAATTAATAAAAATTAAATTGAGTTTAATGGTTAATTGGATTAATGGTGATTTTAATTAAAATAGTTGTTTTGGCGTTATTATATATAAGTTTCAAATTTAAATTGAAAATGGAAATTATATTAGATATTAAGATTTAAATTAAAATAAAAGAAGAAATCTTGTTTGAATAGTTAGAGATAAATTAAAATAAATAAATAGATGATAATGTGTTTTTAATTTCACTTTTGAAAGATTATAGATGAAATATATTCTTTGTAACTTTGAAATGCCCTTTGTTTTAATGAAAATTTGAAAATGCATAAGGTTTGAATTAAAAATTAGAAATATTCTCCACATGTTTTTTTAAAATATATTTGGTGAGTGGGATTTTTAGGGTTTTTTTGACCAATTTGGAAAAAAAACCCTATTGTAGAAGATGGAATCTCATCTAACCTTAAAAATTTTCAATTTGGGGAAAAAGCTTCTTGGTGGTGGCTTGATTTGGATTTGTGAAGGAGATTGAAGGTTTGCTTGAGTTGGATTTGAAGAGGATTTGAAAGCTCCATTGGAATCTTCAAGCTTTGGAGAAAAATCAAGTTCCTCTTGTTCTTGCTTTGTTTCATTTTGAAAATAGTTTAAATCCTTGTTTTGGTTGTTTGGAAATCTTTGTTTGGTTGTGTGAAAATCTTTGAAATATTGTTTGGATTCAATTAAAACCCATGAAAATTCGTTTCAAAACTAGCAATAGATCTTGGAAGGGATTGAAATGAAAAGATTTAATTTATTTGTCAATTTGGGAAAACCCAGAAAAATTCATCATGTTATTGTACTTTAAATTTCTTTTTCTCAATCTTCTCCTCAAGAAAAATTTGCCCAGTTTGACTGTGATAATGAAAAAATTAATCTTATTTTCGCAATTTCTGTTTACACTGGTAAAATCCGTCATTCGCAAGGGAGGGTTTTGATTTTCATTTTTTTTCATTTTTAAACGAAATTGTATAGATTAAAAAAAATAATAAAATTTAATTTTTATGTGGGGGCTGCCCACAGCCACCCCCCATCCATGGGGGCGCTGGCTGTGCAGTGCTCCCCATGGCTGGGGAGGGGCTGCAAGGCAGCCACCACAAGGGTTGTGTCCCCTGTGTGAGGCTACGTAGTAGCCACCACAGGGGCGCGTCCCCTGTTGGGGGCTACGTTGGAGCCAAAGGCCTTTGGCCTTTATTTGTTTTGTATAAAATAAATTTATTAAAAATTTTAGTTTTAATTTAATTTCTTTTTATAATATATATTTATTATAATATGTATATAATATATATATTAATTTTAAATTATATATATATTATATTTATTAAATTTAGATTATATATAGAAAATTATATATATTTAATGAATATGTATTATATATATTTAATGTTTTCTCTTCTTCTCACTAAGTGGTAAAATAGAATGTTAAATTGGTTGTTTTAAATAAATATATTTAAAGAATAATTATATTTAATATAGGTTCTATTTAAAAATAATTTATTTGGGGAGTTTGTTTTATCGTTCAAGTTTAAATAAATTGATTTTTTCTTAATCAATCAACGTTATTTAAAATTTTGTTTGATCGGGAAATCTTGAAATTTTAAAATGATATTTAGAGGTATGCATTTAAATGATATTCGAATATATAAAATAAGAATTATTTTAAAATGATTATAGTATTATTGTAGTTAAAATAGGAATGGTTTCTTTTAATGATTTTTATTTAAAAATAAAAATAAGCTAAAGTATTTTAACCCTTATCGTGATTGAACAAATAGAATCAAAATATTAAATTTAAATCCCTAAATGGTGCCAAGTGAATATTAGATAATTTAATGATTATTTAAAAAGCTGATTTTATAAGCAAATATCTTTATTTAGAAATTTCATTTTTGGATTATCATGAATAGTCGGTAAACCTCAGAATATAAAATAACGTCTTAGAGGCATATGTTTAAAGGATGTGAGCTTTGAAATGATTATTGCATTGGTATAGAGGAAATAAAATTGATGTATGATCAAACATTTTAATTAAAACATTGATTTTGATTAATTTATTGATTCTATGTGGAAATATAGATTAAGTGATTTAATTAAATGTTTATTTTAATTAGATGAGATTTAGTTGATTTATTAATGCGAATTTGAAATAAAGACTAATTTATTTGATCTAAATGTCTATTTATCAAAACATTCTAATTATAAAATACAATTGAGAAACTTGGAGATATTGAATGATTTAACTTAATCAAATGTGTTTATTTATTAAAATATCTCGATTATGAATATAACTGTTAAACGTGGAGTTAATGATTGATTATTTTAATCAAATGGATTTATTTATTAAAACACTTTGATTAGGGATTTAATTGTGAAATTTAGAGTAATTGAATGGTTGTTATATATTCCAACGTCGTCAAAAGAAATGAGTTTATTTGATTGGATAAATGCAAGTCATGAAAACTGTGTTTGACTGGATTTAGGAAATTCAAACATTAGTTTACTTAATTGTCTGAAATGTTTTTTTTAGTGTTTATATGTTCTTTCTCAACGTTGGTGGAATAGAGTAAATGTCTTGAAGTCTTCCAAATAGGGGTTCGTTTATTGGTTTGGGTTGTTGTTATTATAGTCAACTTTTGATGTGTCGTGGGAAATGTGCATAGTTACACCAAGTTGTTTCACCCAGTTTTCATGAACGGGATGGTGTGTGCCTCCTTGGGATTAGGAGAGGGTTATGTAATTTGTGCCTCCTTTGGAAGGAGTGGGTTTTGTATTTTGTTTTCCTCCAGTGTTTGGAGAGGGTTTGAACTTGTTGCCTCCAGTGTTTGGAGAGGGTATTGACCTTGTTGCCTCCAGTGTTTGGAGTGAGTCTCCTTGATTTGTTACCTCCTTGAAATGGAGAGGTCGTATTTATTTGGTTACCTATTGTGGTTTTCACCGTGTGTGTTGTCTTAGAAGAGTGGCTTGCAATGGGGGCCGATGCACAAAGTGGTGTTAGGGATAACCCTTTGTAATTTGGTTAATTCAGTGATAACTAAATAAACTTTTAGAAGATTAGGTTGCATCAAACATTAAACAAGATTAATTATGCCTCGCTCATGGACCCAAGGGCTTGTCTAGACTTGGGATGAGACGGGAAAGCCTGGAATGGCAATATCATCTATCTTGTCTTCATGAGAGGTATTTGATTCTGCATGAGTGAGCATGGGTGCCAGGATTTCAATAGAGGCCACCAGGATAACCCAAGGTGGCGGCCAGAGCCTAGGAAGATTCCCAGAGGATATCCCTCGATGAGTTATGTGATGACACTCTTCCTAAGTCAATAATTTGTACTTGATCTTTGTGACATCCTTAATCTACTTTATGTCTGGAAGCAATGTGACCTATCTCAGTGGTGTGAGAGTTTGTACCAGAGTTGTGCGTATGACTATTCAGTCATGTGATGTGTACTTGTATTTATTTTGTATCAGTTTTGTGTAGCCTGTGTCTAGTGGTAGATGGCCTTGTGTAGGAATTCTTTGTTACTATCTCCTAGCACAGAGGGAGTGGAACCTTTGGGATTCCACGTGGTCGGGTGGCACGTGCTTCTTAATCCGTTGGTTCTTCTTCATGTTCGTGTGGTCGTGATTTCTAGTTGGAGGGCTCGTGGGAATCAGTTTCTTCTCATGCCTTATTCTCTCAGTACTTATTGTATTTTATTACCCCTCAATTGTTATCGAGGTGGAATTTGTAATATGTAATCATACTTGTTGGATTTACCTCATTCGGGGAATGAGCGTTGTAATCATGATTGTAAATTATATTATTGGAATCAAGTGGTATCTCATACTCTTGGATGTAAATTATTATGAATGGTATGTATGTGAACTTTATTTGTTAAGTAATTATATGGTATGGTTTTAATTAATGTTTCGTGTTTGGTTTAAGTAACACAGTCTCGTAACCCTAGGGGATTGGTTGGCAATGGTTAGTGAACTTGTATGTTAATTGTTCTTATTTCAAAAAAAAAAAATAGTTCGTTTGTTTAGTAAATTGCAACTTTCCCTAGGGTTGCGTGGCGGGGCATTACAGAAAAACTCAATTTCTCATTCAAAATTGTGATAGGAAGATAAAGAATGCATCTTCTAAGCAAACCTTGATCACATTTTATCAAATCCAACTCTATCCCATGTTTTTTAGTAATGTCATATTCATGGAGAGGTAAGTAGGAAATATTTTCATATTTTTATGTTTGGATTTTCATATATTTGACTATTTTGGAATACATTTATAGATGAATAAATGTCAAAAGAGATCCCTACATCATCCCAATCTCCTTGTACACTTCTAACAAACTCTAGGAAATTTAAAAGGAATTATTAAGGCATTTCAAACAATTTTTTTTTTAACTTGTATTATAAGTCTCATCATTAAAGACATCCATATGAGACCTAAATCAATCATTACTTGCTTCATTATTGGAATAAATGATGAAACAAGTTCACTCATTCATGAGTAAAATAATGGAAAATTCATAGAGATTCACGCTTCCAATATTATGTGACAAACTTATCTTACAATGAAGTGAATGAAATATATATGACAAAAGTCTAAAATTGTGAATTTTTTATTGATACCAAAACCAATGAACCCCTTCGAGTAGCTTAAAAATGTTTCCCAATTCATTGATGGAATCATCTCAATAAAAAAGAATAAATTTTGAGATGGATTGTGAATGGTCTTTGAATATCCTCCATGTAACCACTAGGTACCATTATAATTTTTTAGAAAACATTACTAAGTTTTTCCTTCATGAAATTTTCAATTATTTTTATATGAAGGAGTTTTAGGGTAGAGGTGGAGGCTCTACCCAAGATAGAAAGGGAGCTCACTGAATACAAAACCCTCAACTAAGATGACTAACCCAAATAATTATGCATTATGTGATGGTGCCATCAATAATCAAGGAGACTATGGAGGTGCAGATTCTCCATGCCATTAATAGTCTCATTGACAACCTTATGCAACATGCCAAAGATTTCCCAACCTTGTGATTAAATAGATGGTTAAGCAAAAATACCATTGAGTTTTAGTTCTCCTACCCCCCAACCATGTTATAGTTATTGTCATTTTTTCTTTGGCCAACACCATGTTCCATAGAGTAGAGGATACCACCTCCTATGAGTACAATCACAATCATTATAGATGTATAGGGAGAATAGAGGGTGATCAAAAAATATAGGGGGATGAGGTAGATTATATGGTGATCAATGGTAACCTCTTATAACATTCATTTGGCAATCATGTACACATATTTTAATATGAATTTATAATATATTTTATATTTTATACTTTAAGTTTTAATGTGAAAATTGATGTGTAATTATAAAATTGAATTAAAATTGTGCATTTATTAAAATATGTTTTAGGTTCTAATATCATAGGAATGTACATCATCAATCATCTCGCTAGCACCATCCAACATACTTGTTGATATACATGTCAATTATGGTGTTGGCTTCATTGAAGTACATTGTAGCATATTTTTAAATTATGATTTTACAAAATTTGATGTACTTGAGTTTCTTCATTAAATCTATTCTTTTTAAGCTAACGAGTTGAACTGTCATGCCTCTTGGTTTATGAGAAAAAAAATGGATTTTAGTGTTGCTACAATAAATTCATCTTCAATGTGTCTAACATAGGGGGTTTGAATCACATGATGAGGTGTCTATGTACAAAAAGAAATTGGAAGATGTTAAAAAACTACAAGGCTTAATGAGGTACCTATGTATAAACAAAAAATTCTCATATAAACAAACAAAAAGAAAAAATATCATGGGAAAAACTTCTCTCCAAAAGAGAAAAAATAAATATAAACACATACATGTGAAAAAAAAAAAAGGACTCATCATGTCCCCCTAAGTATTGTTGTCACATAAGTATAATCAAAATCCCCTATAGGAGAGAAAATGAGAGATGATGAACCTGATGCAAAGTAGGGGTGGAAACTAGACAATTAATACCATACTTCACAACAATAGACTCACTCCTTTCTCAAAGTTCAAAGGAAATCATGTTAGGGTAGACTTCTTCAACAAGGGTAGTCATTTATCCTTCAAAGAAACAAACCATTCAAGGGTAAAGACAACCCACAAACACCCACAACTACTCTTTGGTCTCTAACCTATCTAAGTCACTCTAATAACCCTTGATAAGAGCTTTCACACATCAACCGATGACCTTTCCTTCACAAACTACCTCTTTTCCCTAGTAGCTTTTCAAAATGACCTTTTCAAACATAACTTGCAAGGAAGGCATCACATCCAAAATGTAAGTACAATTATAGATACCCTTTTGTCCATTTAAAAACATACCTCAAAATCAGATATGGTTCCTTTGTATGGACTAGGTCAAAAATTAAGTGTCCCACTTACAACTAGGCCTAATGGCTTGAACCAACTTGGTAGCAACAGGGGTTTTGAACTCCAAAAACTATCTTTGCATTCCAATTCCCTAAACACATCACACATAGCTTAAAAAACCAATTCCCATCAGTTAGAACAATCTCCAAGAACTTTTCAACAACTACTTAAGCCTCTAGGGTTTTTAAGGCTTGATATATGAATGCACTAAACCACTACAATGCCTCCACACGTGCGGGCCTCCACCCCTATTCCTACAAGTTTGAAATCTTAAAATACATGTCCTACACAATCCATTCCACCGAGTTTGAGGGGTTTTCATTAGTGGAATGGAAAGATATGCATGTTTCTTGCTCTCAAGTTACCCTATTTAGGGATTTAACCAGTTTGGAAAGAAATGGCTCTAAATTGCTCAAATCTTAAGGAAAATGAATGGGACAAAGTGCAACAGAAAGTAGATTCCATATACCATCATCCGCAATTGGTTTGAGGTCACCACAGGATTGTATAGATCCATACAACACAATGGAGCAAGGAAACATTAAAATTTATAGAAAATAGAGTTCCTTTATTATTTTCACTTCAATACTTCAAAAAACAACTCATGGTCGATGATACAGGGCATTTTAAGGCATGCCAACCATCACCAAATGGTTAAAAACAACTTTTCAAGCTATAACTATTCATCTTCCAATTTGACAACAAAATGTAAAAGTTGTTTGCGCAACTTTGACAACATTGACACTTTTTGCAACAAGACCCTAATACACCTCAAAATGACTCAAACACATAAGAAATTGTCTTGGAAGACCTTATTACATGCAAATGAATCAACCAGCACAAAATATCAACTCTTGAACCCCTTGGAGGCATGAAAACCTGGGTGCCCCTACACCAGAATCTCCCCATAAGGAAGGAGCTCATGTGCCAAAATTGAATGCCCAAAGAAGAATATTGATGATTCAAAATTGAAAAACAATGTTCCTCACCCTAGAAAGAAAAAAATCCAATGACCATTGTAGAAGAAACTCCCTAAAAATATATGAGAGAAAATTTCTCATGATGTGTCCCTTAGAAAATTTCTCAGGTGTCCATATCTCTAAACAAAAAAATTCATATCAAATGAAGAAAATCCAAACAACCATGAATAACCCTATACAACAACTTCCAAAGGAAATGATGAAGTAATTATAGGTGGTTTGTAGCAATCATCAAAGAGGAATTGAATATCCTCAATCATATACACAATATTTATAATGCATGACTCAACAAATAACTCTACAGTGTATGGAAAAAACTCATCCCACAAAGATGAAACTGAAAGACTAGAAGCATCATGTTGAATTGAATTGATCTTTGAAGATGCATGAGTTGGAGGAGGTGGATTCTCATCACAATTATCATGAACAAGGTAGATGGAATCATATATAGGCTAAAGTGACCAAAATTATCCTCAAATTGATCTACTTGAGATGCATGAGAGTGTAATACAGCCAATCATGTTGCAAGATCATCAAGAGGAAAGTGTAAGAATGCATATATAATTGAGATGCATGATCAAATGTCCCAATTGCAATTATCTCTCTACTCTGCAAGTCTCTAATAAGAACTAAATCAAGTGTGAACTCAACAAACTTCCTTGCCCCACTATGTGCAATATGATAGATAGAAAAGAGATTGGAGGATATTGAAGGGACATAAAGTACATCACAAGATGTCTTATCATCAATATAAATGGTTCCTTTTATGTTATTACTCATATAATTTTTGTTCCCCATCACTATGTGTGGTGAAACATAAGGATCATATGAAGAGAACATACATAGAGATGAATCAATATGATATGAGGATCCTAAATAAAGAAGTCATCAACTTTCATGAGGAATAGTGGATGCAAAGAGTGCATAGCCTTTCATCTTTTCTATAATACTTGCCACACTAGCTAACCTTGACTATGTAGGTTTGGACAAAGAGGATTTTATAAAATGGCATAGATGAAAGCAACTAAATATGATTCTTCTATATAAGTTGTTTCATCTCATCAATCCTTTTTGCATAACATGATGCTCATCATGTCTTGAATTTTCACAATACACACTCTTTGGTCTCTCCTTTTTAGTTGATTCCCCCTTAGAAGAGGGATAGGACTCAAAGGTATCCTATAAATTATATTCATTTTCTTGTTCATTCTTCTTGGAATCCTTGTATTTGTGTTTCTTGGCTTTTCTACTTCAAGCATTTTGATCTTTGGTGCCTTGTGTTGCAATAAGAGCTTGTGGTTTGGAAGAATTCAACATGCCCATCTATACCAAATTTATCTTCTCCCTTGTGAGTGATGAAGAAAAAGCATCAAGTGAATACATATTAAATATAGTAGAAAGTGCATCTTTTGTAGCATAGAATGTAGAAATAAAAATTGAATAATTAGGACCAAGCTTGGAAAGGATAGAAATAATCAATTGAGAGTCTTCTTTATCAATACCACATTGTGATAACTATAATTTAAGGGACTTGTGTTTGGTGAAGAAGTCTTGGGTTTTATCAAAATCTATAAGATTCAATCCATTAAATTTATTCTCTAACTAAAATCCTCTCAATGTATCTTGCTTCCTGAATCCAATTGAGTTCATATATAATTGAGTGTAGTGAAAGACTCAACATGAATAGGAGATAAAGAGACATAGACATGCACAATGTCTCAAAATCTCCATCACATTTATTAAACCATTTTTTCTTCTTTGCAACTCCTATCAGTTCAAATTATGTATACACGGTCACTTTATACTTGACCATTATTTTTTAGATGAATATATTTATTTTTCTACCCATAGCAATTGTATGGAGTGATATTT
>VDFB02350107.1:104167-135592 GCA_007258455.2 Sequoia sempervirens
AAAACCTTGCATTGATGGTTCATTAGAGAGTTGTAAACAACTTGCAAAAGAATATGTTCAAGCACTTATAGATTGTTTGAATGGAAGATTTTAAGATCTTGTGTTTTTCAACTGTGTAAAGCTGTTTAGTCCTTGTCATTATCTAAAGGATGCTCGTGCTAGAGAAGATAATTCAAAGCATTGGATTGATAATATTTTTCAACACATGCAACATACTTTATGTGAGGGAGAAGAAAATGAAACATTATTTAATGTTGAAGATTGTAAACAAGAGTTGCATATATTTGTTGATACTCTTTGTCTTAGTTGAGATGGATTATTAATGAAGGAAGCTTGGAGGGTTTTCTGTGTCATAGACTCACTTACAAGTTTTCCAAACATGAAAATGCTATGGCAAACAATCCTTACTATTCCAGCAAGTATAGTGGCATGTGAAAGAGGATTTTCAAGGAAAAACATAATAAAAGATATCCGACAAACAACTCTAACATTAGATATATTTGATGCTTTGATGAGAGTGTCTCTAACAATGATTGATGTGTCAGTAGTGGAATGGAGCAGAGTGTATGAAATTTGAAAAGATGCCAAACAAAGAAGAATTTAAAATGTTTTAAAATTCTTTTTTTTTTCACATTTGTAATGGTGATGTATCCCATATGAGGCAGAACACACCAACGCATTATGATTCATTAGTTTCATTTTAATGTCAGTATGTTACAAGTTCTATGCTAATACTATCATAAATCAAATTTATAATAGACTTTGAGGTTTTTTAAATTTGAGATGAATATATAGCAGGTGAAAAAATTGTCATCTTTTTCGACCTATTCCAAGAGATGGTCACCTAGGTATTGACAATACTTTTATGGTAGAGAGGAGGCATGTGCCTTATGCTGAAAATTTTCATGTCCCTCGCCTATTAGTGCCTTATTATATAAAATTTGACTTGCAGTAAAAAAAAATTGTCATGTGAAAGGCAATAATGAAGACTAAACTGTATAAAAAAAATTCATGATGGGAAAGGTGGACCGTCAAATTTAAGCCCTATTTGTAATCACCTCATCACTTCCAAGTCTACAAACATTAACTACTTCGAGCCGCCATCTTTCTAATCCTTTTTAAAGTTCCTACAAATCATAAAAATGCATAATTAATTTGTAAAAATCAATAATTTTATTAAAATGTATGAATTAATTAGTTTTCACTTTTGTGCATTTGTACTTAATTGAAACTTAAAACCCTAACAATAATTTATCTCTAAAAGAAAACTTGAGAAATGTCCCAAAAAAAACATTCTCCAAATAAATACTATTAAAGCACTAGTTTTAAATTTGATACAAATGCAAAGATTTATGAGAATCAAAGGACTTGAACTTTTCGGCTTCTCGGGGGTGAAATTTGAAATGCACGAGGACTTGAGAACTTGAAAGGTTCCAAGTGAAAAAATAGACTTGACTCCCACTACTTGATGCAACAACCTTTAGATTCCCTTTTACTGTGATATCAAAACCAACTTCATTTCCACTAGTTTCATTAGCCATTTGAGTTTCATCAATCTTACTCCCAAGAGGCCTCATCATAACTTTATGATTTTGCAACTTTTGTACAAGTTTATGAATGTATTTTTCGGTCTCTTTCAAAAGATGTTTTACATGGTTAGATTTGGCATCCTAAACCATTTGAAGATAGCCTTCCACATCATTGTTCTTTAACAGGTTAATCTTCTTTTGTTGAATCATTTAGATCTTTTCATGATATATTTTGTATTTCCTTGTTTCTACGCCCAATCATGTTCTTCAAGTTGTTTCCTCTTAAAATGGTGATTCGTTGAGGATAACAGACCTTCAAGAAATAGTATCCACGATTAAAATAGACACCCAGGAACAAGTAATTGATGTCTGGATGCTTTTCCCTCAATTCAGAAGAGTTCTACAGGATCTTGAAATTGACCATGAGTGTCACCACGTATTGTAACATGACACTTCATTGGTTGCACATCACTTTCATCCATTGGAATCTCCTTGAATTTGTCACATAATCCCTCCAACAACAAGGTTGGGCAGGGGAGTCACCTACACTGCAATCTCTAGACACACTCTCTTTCATGAATTGAATGATGGGAAAAGTTGATTCTTTTAGTTTCCCTTCGCTTCAACACATTTTAATCAAAGTAAACTCTAATCACCTTTGAAATTACATCCAAAAAACAATGCATGTGGTCTTGAATATTTAAGTAAGGCACATAATTGAATGGATAGTTCTCCTCAGCTTTTCAAGAAAATACAACTTTAAAACTGCAATCTCTTGACTTGGCTGCTAACCTTTGGATCTGCAATGATTTTATCCAATTCAACCTCCAAGTTAATACTTCAATTATCCTTACATAATTGCAGATATCAAAAATTGTAGAGTGCATAAGGTGCCAAACTACCTTGCACTTAGGCATTCCATCACATAGTTTGCATGAATTGTGTCATGATGCAAAGCCTACTATCGTGGAACCCTACTTCTCATCATCATTTACCCTAGAGTTGTAGTTTCATCAGTTCTCCATAGTCAACCTCCCTCTCTTTTGATCAACCTTCAGAGCACCCTCTGATGGCTCATATCATGTGTGAAGAAGACCCACCTAGAAGTGAATAGTTGTACAGTGACCCAATTTTTGCAAGTCGGTTCACCCAACGTACGATAAATTTTCTAGTTAGTTTTGAACATATATAATTACAAAAGTGGTTGAAATTCTTGGAAATGAGGTGATATGTAACTCTATTGTAGTTTCTAGCATGCTGATCTATGAATTCTCTAAGCTTAGAATGATTGAGAGTTGTAGACCCAATATACACTAATTTACAAAATGTAAAGCCTGGGTATTGAAAAGGCTCCACCTCAAAGAAACCAATTTTAGGATAATCATGTTCCTTAAATGAATACTCAAAATAATACATTGCATTGAGTATTATTTCAGATAGAATGATCAAGTTGGTTGTTACAGATTCTTTTCAAATGCATATGCTTCTGCATAGTCAAATTTTTATGCACTGAATCACAATATGTTGTGATATCCTTGCTTCTTTCTATGGGTCCTGCCTTTTATAAAAAAATTGGGATCATTCTTCTTCTCGTGGTCTAAGGGAAATCTTGCATCACCCAAAAAATATTTGCATTTCCTATTTGTAGTTTCTTAGATGTTTTTGCAGTTTTGGATACCCTTTTCGTCATAATGTAATTCCCAACTTTCAGTTTTTCTTTTCTACTTTTTTTGGTCAATTGCTATTTTTAGTAGGTATTGGAATTTGAAGGTATTTGGAGAGAAAAATTATATGGGAGGATTCAAAACTAAAAAATAAGAACATTGGTGAAAGAATCAGGCTGAGAGCATTCCCGGTTTGAAAGATATTGCAGTTTCAGTCTCCCAAAATTGCACCTGAAAACCTTCCAAATCATATTTGAGGCACTAAACAGCCACAAAAATTTCTATAATTGAAATAGCAGATTTTGAGCACATTCTTGACTCTGAGACCTTTCCAACTGTTCAAACAGTTCAAAAAACAGAGTCTCGAATCAAAAGTTATGGCTCCTGGAAGTTAGTGCACTTTCAAAAATGTGCTAATTTTTGAATAAGGTTTCAAAATTTGAATTTCAAATTGTAATTTGTGGCGCCACACTACCAAAACTCATAATTCAAATGTTGTTTAGCTCCAAAACCAAAAGGAAGCTATTTTATGGGGGGGATTTTCTGATTTTTGGCAGCTTTTTAGGGAAAAAGAGTGAATACTAGGGAAAAGGGGAACTCTGTAATTTTCTATAAGGGCATGTATTGCAGAACTCAAGGATTTGAGATCATTTGCATGTAAGATTTTTCTATTTCTAAATAAAATAATATTCTCTGTGTGGTGTGTGATTTTTTGTGTCTCAGGTTAGCACCCTCATCGAGTGGTATCAGAGCCAGGTTTTCTTGAGTGTGTGGATGGATCGTCGATCGTGAGGCAGTTCACACTAGGACCATGGTTGTGGGTTAGAGATATTTAGTATGCCTGGTAGGCGTGGCAGTGCCAGAGGTGGTAGAGGTGGAAAAAATGATGGTGGAAGAGATCCATTGGCGGCCGAGGGTTTTAGAGCCCTCCAGAGACAAATTGATGCATTGCAAGAACAAATGAGAAGAGGGTTAAACTAAGGAAGGAGAGGAGAAAGTGAGGATGAAGAAGAGGTGGAAGATTTAGATGTAGAAGAGGAAGAAGAATCGATTGATCAAGATCAAATGCGGCTAATAAGGGCCATTTTGAAGATCAGAAAAAGACCTAGAATAAAAGTTCCTAGTTATTTCGGAAGTCTGGACCCAAAAGAGTTAATCAACTGGATCAACAAGCTAGAGGAGTATTTTGAGTACGAAGTAGAGGACCTAGATCGGGTTAAGTTTGCAAAAATGAAGCTAAAGGGCCACACAAATATTTGGTGGAAAGAGGTCCAGTTGGAGAGAAATCGAAGAGGAAAAAAGAAAGATCAGTAGTTGGGATCGCATGGTGGAGAAATTGAAGTAGTTCATACCAATGGACTACGAGTTAGATCTGCTGAAGAAATTGTAAGGGTTGAAGCAAGGAAACGTATCTGTGAAATAATACACAAAATATTTTCAAAAGATGATCATCAGAACAAGCCATGCAGAGGCCAACAAGGAGAAGGTATCCCATTATATTAATGGGTTATGGTCGAGCAATCAAGAGGAGATAATCCTGGTTAGAATGACCACCATTGAGGATGCGTACCAGTTCGCTCTAAAATTTGAAGAGAAGTTGAACAAAAGATTTGACAGCAAGCAAAAGGGACGAGGAGGTCAAAGTGGATGGGGTAGTGGAAGATCTTCTGGAAACCGAAATGAGGATGAGAAGAAAAATGGAGATGTGGGTACTAGCCAAGGCCAAAAGAATAATAACTTCTACAACCCTCGTGATCAAAACAATGGTGATCAAAGAGGTAGAGGACAAGGAAGATCTGGGAAAGGATCTGGAAGAGGTGGTTTTATAAGAACTTGTTTATAGTGTGGTGAAGAAGGGCATCAAGCCTATGAATTCCCACAACACCAAGGAAGGACAAACATAAGGCTAGAAGGTCATGGAAGGGTTGCACATGCAAATGATGTTGAAAGGGGAGAATCCCTAGTGGTTAGAAGAGCCCTGGTGACTAAAGAGGAGGAGCCAAAATAGAGGAAGAATTTGTTTTGCACAAGGTGCAAATGTGATGGAAAATGTTGTGATGTCATTATTGATAGTGGGAGCATCGATAATCTGGTGTCAGAAGAGATGGTTACAAAGTTGAAGCTGAAGAGGGAAAGGAATCTACATCCGTATCAAATTGCCTGGTTGCAGAAAGACAACAAAGTTCTAGTCAATGAGCAGTGCCTGGTGAAGTTCAAGATTGGGAGCTATTATGATGAGGTACTCTATGGTATCATCCCCATGGATACATGTCACATGTTATTGGGGAGGCCGTGGTAGTTTGATAGGTGAGCTATACATGATGGCTATGGAAACATTTATTCCCTAATGAAGGATGGAGTCTGCCATAAGTTGAAACCCTTGAAGGAGGACAAAGAAAAGGTATGTAGTAGTGCTAGAGTTTGTTATGTTGATGGAATGGAATTTTTAGAAGGCATGAAGCATGAGTGTATGTGTTATGCATTGATTCCTAGAATGAATAAGGAAGATAGTGAGAAGGTGCCAGTAGAAGTTTTTGGATTATTGGATGAGTTTCAGGATATTGTTTTTGGTAATGTACCTGAGGGTTTACCACCAGTGAGGAAGATCAATCATTAGATTGACTTGATCCCTAGAGCCACCTTGCCAAATAAGGCAACTCACAGAATGACTCCTACAGAAAATGAGGAGTTGAATAGACAAGTTCAGGAGTTGTTGAGAAAAGGTTTGATTCGGGAGAGTCTGAGTCCATGTGCAGTACCTGTAGTACTAGCACCAAAGAAGGATGGGGAGTGGAGGATGTGTACAAAATCCTGAGCCATAAACAAGATAACAATCAAATACAGATTTCCCCTGCCAAGGATGGATGACCTGATGGACTGTTTGAGTGGGACTCAGTATTTCACAAAGATTTATCGGAAGAGCGGATACCACCAAATCTAGATTCGTGAGGGAGATGAATGGAAGAATGCCTTCAAGACCAAAGAGGGTCTATATGAGTGGTTAGTCATGCCCTTTGGGCTAACCAATGCATCGAGCACATTCATGCGGCTCATGAACGAGGTACTGAAAGAGTTTCTGGGGAGTTTTGTTATTGTATATTTAGATGATAATTTGATATTCAATAAGTCATTGGAAGAGCATTTAATGCATATTCGTAGAGTCTTTCAGAAGTTGAGAAAATAGAAACTGTTGATTAATTTGAAGAAGTGTAGTTTTGTGAAGGAGTTAGTGTACTTAGGGTTTGTTGTCTCGACATAAGGTCTAAAGATGGACCAAGAGAAGGTGAAGCCTATTATGGAATGGCATACCCTAAGAATGACTACTGAGGTGAGATCTTTCCATGGTTTGGACAAATTTTATAGAAAGTTCATCAGAAACTTCAGTAGTATTTGTGCACCCTTGACTGAAACAATGAGAGGGGACAGGAAGGAGTTCAAGTGGAGTATGGGGGAAGAAAAAAGTTTTGATCTGTTGAAGTAGAAGGTGACAAAACAACCTATTCTATCCCTCCCAGATTTCAATAAGGTGTTCCAAGTGGATTGTGACGCTAGTGGTTGTGCCATTGGAGTAGTGCTAAACCAAGAAGGTAAGCCCATTGCCTACTTCAATGAAAATTTAAATGATGCAAAGAGAAAGTACTCTGTATATGATCAAGAATTTTATGTAATAGTTCAAGCATTAAAAAAATAGAGACATTATCTGTTGTCGAAGGAGTTTGTTATTTTTATTGATCATCAAACATTACAATACTTGAATACTCAGGGAAAATTAAATTAGAGGCATATGAAATGGGTAGAATTTTTGCAAAGCTACACCTTTGTTTTAAAGCATAGGAGTGGGGGGTCGAATAGGGCTGTAGGTGCCTTAAGTAGGAGGAAAACATTGTTGACAGAGATGCAAATTGAAGTGGTTGGGTTCAATGAACTCAAGACATTGTACCCTGAAGATCCTAATTTTGCAGAGGCTTGGAAATCTTGCAAGGAGCTTCTTATAGTTGACAGGATGAAGTGGCTAGATTTCATAATCTAGGATGGCATGTTGTTTAAGGGAAGTCAATTATGTATTCCGAGGAGTTCTATGAGGGAGAACCCGATAAAGGAGAATCACAAAGGAGGAATGACATGACATTTTGGTTGGGATAAGACCATTGACATTATCAGTGAGCATTATTATTGGCCTTAGTTATCACAGGATGTGAAGAAGTTTGTGCAAAGTTGTAGGGTTTGTTAGATGGCTAAAGGAGTGAGCCAGAATATTGGGTTGTATCAGCCCTTACCTGTACCAAAGAGGTTGTGGGGGGATATAAGTATGGACTTTGTTCTTGGTTTTCCAAGGACATAGAGAGGGAATGATTTAGTGTTTGTGGTAGTTGACAGATTTTTGAAGATGGTACATTTCATTCCATGCTGGAAGACCCATGATGTAGTCCACATTGTTGACTTATTCTTCAGAGAGGTGGTGAGGCTACATGGTCTGCCAAAGAGTATAGTCTCAGATTGTGATACCAAGTTTGTGGGATACTTTTGGAGGACCTTGTGGAAAAATTTGAAGAAAAAGTTGAAGTTTAGTTTTGCACACCATCCATAGACTAATGGGCAGACTGAGGTTGTGAACAAAAGTCCGGGTAACCTACTGAGATGCTTGGTAGGAGATAAACCCAAGGGATGGGACTTGGTCTTACCCCAGGCAGAATTCTCTTACAACAATTCTTTCAACAGAAGAATGGGTAGATCACCATTCCAGATTGTGTATGGAGGCAGTCCTAGGACCGCTCCAGACATGAGAAAGATGGACCAAGAGAAGAAGATAAGTGTCGAAGTTGAACTTTGCAGAACACATCAAGAATGTACATGAGGAGGTAAGAGAAAATATTAACAAGATGAACATGCAGTATAGGGCTAAGGAAGATCAGAAGAGGAGGAATAAGGAGTTTTAGATTGGTGATGAAGTGATGGTCCTCTTGAGGAAAGAAAGGTTTCCAATGGGAACCTATAAAAAATTGAAGATAAAGAAGTTCGGTCCCTGTAAAATTTTGAAGAGGCATGATTCAGGGAATGCATATGAGGTAGAGTTTCCGAATGGAGTCAACATTTCCCTTGTGTTCAACATTTCAAATTTGACATAGTATCATGAAGGTGGCATAGAGGAATACCAACAATGAAGCAGTATGACATCTAGCACCTACTTCAAAGGAGGAGATTGAAGCAATCTTGGATAGCCATGTGGGAAGGAGTACTAGAAATAGGCAATATGAAGAATATCTTGTAAAGTGGAGAGGAAGGCCTATGGAGGATTTGTCCTGGTTGTCTAAGGCAGAGGTTGACCGTTTGGGTTTTCCTCAACCATATGAGGCGTGGCGGGGTCACTTCTCAAATTACCCTGGGTGTCTGATGTAGGAGCATCCAGTGGTGTAAGGACAATCCTGCATCACCCAAAAAGATTTTCATTTTTTGTTTGTAGTTTCTTAGATGTTTTTGCAATTTTGGATACCCTTTTCGTCATAATGTAATTCCCAACTTTTAGTTTTTCTGGTCAACTGCTATTTTTAGCAAGTATTGGAATTTGAAGGTATTTGGAGACAAAAATTATATGGGAGGACTCAAAATGGAAAAATAAGAACATTGGCGAAAGAATTAGGCCGAAAGCATTCCCGGTTTGAAAGATATTACAGTTTCAGTCTCCCAAAATTCCACCTGAAAACCTTCCAGATCAAATTTGAGGCACTAAACAGCCCCAAAACTTGCCAAAATTGGCATAGCAATTTTGAGCACATTCTTGACTCTGAGACATTTCCAACGGTTCAAACAGTTGGAAATATGAAGTCCTAGATCAAAAGTTATGGCTCCCAGAATTTAGTGCACTTTTAAAAATGTGCTAATTTTTGAATAAGGTTTCAAATTTAAATTTCAAATTGTAATTTGTGGTGTCACACCGCCAAAACTCATAATTCAAATGTTGTTTAGCTCCAAAACTGAAAAGGAGCTATTTTATGGGGGGGATTTTTTATTTTTGGCAGCCTTTTGGGGAAAAAGAGTGAATACTAGGGAAAAGGGGAACTCTGTAATTTTTTGTAAGGGCATGTATTGTATAACTTGAGGATTTGAGATCCTCTACACGTAAGATTTTCCTATTTCTAAATAAAATAATATTCTCTATGTCGTGTGTGATTTTCTGTGTCTCAGGTTAGCACCCTTGTCACAGAGCAATCATGCCAATCTTAAATGATGTCTTATTGATGCAACACCGTAGTTGATCCCTCTATTGAACCAAAATGCATGTTGCTTTATTTACCCAATCTGCAGCTTCATTTTACCATGGGATTTCTTTGCTTCAAAATATGGGAAGGTTTGAAGACCCTCATTGCAAATTTTACTCTTCTTGGATCATCTTTGTCCACATCATGGCTATTGCCGCACCATAAGAATCTAGCTTTCCTTGGTTAGTTGCGGGTGCCTCAAGAAACTCCTCCTGCACACTACAATAACAACAATTTTTCTTTACTTCCTAATGATGGATTTAAACTTACCTCTTTATTTCTTTCTATTTCCATCCCATGGCAACTGTTAAATGTTTGGAGATTTATAGAAAGCATTTACAAATGCACAAACTCCTATCTTTTTTACTTCGAATTAGAGAAGACTAAAATGCATTTTCTTGATCGGGTATTGAAATCCTCAAAATCCTCGAGACCTCTTTCTCTTCATGCAATCGAACTTTTAAATTAGGTGAAAACCTTTCCACTTCGGGGCTTTTATTATCTACAAGCAAGAATTTTTTGAGTATTGGCTGAGTTTGTTAAAAGTTCTAGGCTTTATTCTATTTGTGCATGCAAAACATCGACCAACAAGACATTGTGAATGGTGAGAATTTAAATTTTTTTGGGGTTCTCATTATAGGTGGGTGTAGACACTAAAAATTGTCCTAGGCCAGTGACTTCTAAATTCTCCATCATTTCCCTTTTTGTATTTGATAATTATATAATTTTTAATTATTTTCTAAAGTGATAAGTCTTCTATTAATTAAATAATTTTAATTATTTAATTAATTCACTTCTATCTTTATTTTTCTTTGATTAATTAAATAAATCATATTTATTTAATTGCGCCACTAATTAAGTCCCTTTCTTTCTAAAATTAAATAAATTCTTATTTATTTAAAATTTATACCACTTTCCACTACAATTAAATTATTATTTTAATTATTTAATCATTCATTAGCCTCTTTTGTCATACATTAAATAAATTTTGGTCCAATCTCTTGAATTTTGAATTAAATCATTATTTAATTTAAAAGGTCCATTTTGTCACATTCCTCTATAATTAAATAATTATTCATTAACCACCTAAATTAAATAATTTTTATTATTTAGTTTCTTCTCTTCTCTTTATCTTGTCCATCCTTATCTATCCATGTCTCAATTAACCTTCACCCTTGATTAAATTATTTATAATTTAATCTTGACCCTTATCATTTTCATTTCCATACTACATCTTTCATTCTTGGCCATTAATTATTGACATTTAATCTTAGCCATTCATTCTTGTCTTTCCTATAAAAGACCTTTTCATTGCCATTTTGAGACCTATCTACACAAGCTTATGCAATCTTATGATATCTTATGCTGTCAAGTTTATCAACATCAAGTCAAGTGCATCCATAGTTAATTAGAATCTTCAATATTTTGCTTTGTCCTTGTCATTAGGCCTATTTGCATACTCAAAAATTTGAGGGCAATTATCATATTCAAGCAAAATGGAGAAGTGCAATGAATGTGAATCAATGGTGGTATGAAGACTCTTTGGTAATATTGTTCCATGTTTTATGTCTTTATGTTTATTTATGCTTCATTATTGTTTAGGGTTTGATTTATATGCTTTATCACCTAACCTTGATAATTTTACCCTAATTTACATTGGTGAACCCTATGTGAAGGGAAAATTTTGTAGAGATCATATGGAATTTTGATTTTGCAAGTTACAGGTACAAATCGACACAACCACGAGCTCAAATGATGCAATCACTTTTTACACAGTCTCGCAACTATAATGTCGAATGACACAATTGCTCTAGATTAGGGCACATATCAAATTTGTTTGATCTCTCAGTTTTTCTAGAAACTTTTGGTCATCTGGTTATAAGTTTCCTTAGATTAACCCTAGTTGTGTATCATATTAGTGGTTAGTTGCTCGAATTTGGTTGGAATTTCTTTATTTTGTAGGTTTAGGTCACTATCATGTAATCAACTATCATTCACCACATCTGCTATTGACAAGAAACACAATTGATTTCCCAAGTCATAGTCGACATCCCGAATGAAACAGTCACAATTCTTGTGACACAATTGCTTATGGTTGTGAGCTACAACTGCTTTTTCTATGACACAATTGCTTGATAATTTAAAAATGAGAGTTTCAATCAAAATTTTTAGTTTAGATCTCTTGTATACCATAGCTTAGGGGTTTTCTATTATTGACATTAGATTTCCAATGTGTGGCATAGGTGGGAAAGAGGCATTTCACTTGATATTGCTAATCTATGTATCTTGTCTTCTTTTCATACACTCATTGGGATTAAAATTAACCTTGCATTTACATGTCACTGGGTTTAAAATTTACAATAATTTGCATCTTTTCACTCATTGGTTAAAAAGAACTTGCATATTCACTCACTGGTTTAAAATTAACCTTGCATTAAGAGTCTTTTTCACATATTTCTTTGAGGGTTAAAAAGAACCAGTGTCTTCATTATCTTGTGGTTTTGTAACTTGTCTTAAGGTGTGTATTCTCTTCTCTTGCACCATTTGGTGATCTTGAGAATCAAAAACATCTTTTAGAAATTTGCATAATCACCCACACATTTAGTTTTGGATTTAAAATAAACATCATGTGAGTGTGAGAAAAAGGTGTTATGTATGCTCTCTCCTTGTGCTTCGTGCAATCTTGGAGATCAAAAACAACATACTTGTCTTTCTTTTGTTACCCTTAGAGGGATTTCCTCGAAAGAGGGAATGACCCAAGTGATACTTTGTTTTAGTCTGCTATATAAATATTCATGATTGTTAGGAAAGTCGTCAATCACCTGGTATGGATGTCCTATACATATGAGTGTCACCCTAAGTATCAGTGAGATACATCAAAATACTTTCTAACAAAGGGAATGGGAGGCCTCTTTATAGAGCTAATCTCACCTCACATATAGGTACTAGTATTACCCTGAAACATAGATTAAGAACCACTTGTTTTAAAGGCCAAAAACCCTTTTACTTGCTGGTGCAGGAGATCAAACCTTTGAAGCCACCTTACATTCCACCATTAATTGTGGAGACAAAATTTCCCTTGGTTCACAAGATCTTAGGAGCTTCAAGGGTAAGAGATTTTGGTGTGCTTGTGTTGTGTAAGGGGGATCCAGTGTCACCAAGATCTCTAGCTATCAGCTTTGTTTAGGTGTTTGGAGCAATCCAAGTAGGGACTCAACAAGTAGTATCCTTTCTAGCCTAGGTTGTGCATTGTCTACGAGTGTCTTCTTACATTACACATTCATACCAAACAAAACAAGTGTTTTCAGACTGTTTGTTGTGTTTTCCAAAATCAAACTTCACAAAATCACCTCAAAATTGGTCAAAATTCAATCAAAACCAAGCAAGATACATTGTGAACCACGATTGACTGTCATTCGCCACAACCATGACACTGAAAATTGCAACAGCCATTTCTAGAATGATGCAAATGACTTTCATTCACCACAACTAAGGCTTGAAATGATGCAATTTCCTATCATTGAAAATTTTAGGGGAAACTAAGAAAAAGCCATTTTTGATCAATCCTAAGCATTACCTGGTCCTTTGATCACGGGCTTGCAAATTTTTCAGAACTGTCATTTATCATCCATCATTGTTTACCTTGCATTGACCATTGGAAAAACATTAGGACATCCTTTAGCTTGCATTCACCTTGTTTTAGGCCTTAGCTTTGGAAACTTATCAAACTTGAGACTAGTCCATAGTAACCAAATCAAATTTGTCTTGACTTCAACCTTTTTCCATCACCTTAGTCCTTTGTCATTTAGGTTGTATTCTTAACTCACAAGGCTATTTTGAGACCACCTTTTTCAAACCTTGTCATTTAGTCTTTACCATCATTGAAGTCTTGATAAACCATATTTTTAACTTTGGTCATCTTAGTTTGGTTAAGCAACCTTACTTTGGATTTTCCACAAGGTGCTTAGTATTCATACCTTTAGTCATCACTCTAGGTCATATTACCATTCTCACCCATCATCCTTTCACACTTGCATTCCATTTGGAATACCTTAGACATTACTCAAGACTTTGATCTCATTGTGGCACTCTTGAAAATTGACTATTGTCACTTTGGTTCCTTGTCTTGACACCATCCTTAGACATCATTTATACCTTGAAAAAAATCCAAAAATAAATAGTCATCTTGCATAGACACTACCATATCTTGGACCTCATTATGACATCATCTTATTGACACCTTGACATCTTGTCACTTTGAATCCATGACTTGGTATCATCGTTAGGCATATCCTATACTTGAATTTTTTTTTTCAAAAAAATAGTTGCATAAGCTTGGTCTTAGACATACCTTGGTCATCCCTAGACATAATCCTTGCATAGTCACATTAGACATCATACCATATCACCTTCACATTCATTTCCCTCTTGCAAGTCTTATATGGTCAAAACAAGGTTGTAAAGGAAATGAAAAGAAATGGATTTTCCACAAGATGATGAGTTTGTTAACCCCTTTGGCATGCCTTCCTAAGGGTCACCTATACCACAAAATTCATTCCCTAATCCATTCAAAAAAATACCAACAAGGAATTGTCACCATAGAAGAAATAGAGGTTGTCGCACAAGATCTTGAAGTAGCCTCTTTTGTGGATGAAATTGTGGGCATTAGACCCTCAATGTTTCCTAGCTAAACTTTTGTCAGAAGGAGCCACATTACCTCTTGGGTTTGATGTCAATACCCTCTAAGCAATGCCTACACCAAAGAAGCAAAACCAAGGACACAATATACCCATTTCTAGTGGTCCCATCCCACAAGTCAACACATCTATACCATTGGGAGGATCCACACAAGATGCAACCACAATCCATACCTAACCACTTGGTACCCAAAACATGACACAAGGCGTGACACCAAACATGACACAAGGCATAACAAAAAACATGGCACAAGGCATAACACAAAACATGAAACAAGGAATAATGCCAAACATGACACAATCCATGCCACAACCCTTTGGTGCCTCGTCCAACCCATTTTTCACATTAAACATCATGGGGGCATCATCCTCTAATCCATTTGGCACAAACATTTCAACTAAGAGACCAAATATTGTCATCAACAAGACTCCCAAAACAAATTTTATACCAAACATGGGGGCCTCTCAACATACCATCGTGTCACAACAAGGGCCTACTCCTCATACACATGTGAAAAATAATACCCAAGGCTCCATTCTGCAAAACACACAATATGGAAACCAAGGATCCTTTACACCTCATAGTAACCAAGGACCTCCCCCACAATATGGCAACCAAAATCCACATGGTCATACTTTTACAAGCTCATGGCATACACAATCCAATCCCCTCAATAACACTCACATCCCCACCTATAACCAAAACATTCACAACCAAGTACCATCTTACACACAAATTTAAAACCAAAACCCATCATATACACACATACCAAATTAAAACCCATCCCATAATATTGGGTTCCAAAATGCCAACATGGGCCCTCAAAATACACAAGATCCATCATTGACTCAAGTGGATGTTCTACAAACTCAAATGCTTGCCCTACAACAACAAATGGAAAGCACACAAGTGTCTGACAAGAAGACTTACTCCATAAAAAGACTTATGTCCCTATCCATTTGACAAGAGTCTATACATGCCACCCTTCCCACATGGCTATACCACGCCTAACTTGCCTAAGTATAAGGGAAAGGGAAATCCTATCAAACACATAAGAGAATTTTCCACAACCTTTATAGACATTGCATATGAACCAACATATTCAATGAGACTCTTCCCATGAAGTCTTACAAGCATAGCACTTGAGTGGTTTGCACATTTACCAACTAGCATAAGAACATGGGGAGAACTAGCAGAAAAATTTGTGGAACACTTTGCATTCAACATTGAAAATGAAATAACTATCACCACCCTATGTCATACCACACAAGAAGATGGTGAAAAATTTGTTACCTTCTTCCAATGATGGACGAGTTTGGCTAGTTGATGTCTTGTTGAAATACCCGAGAAACAAAAAGTTGTCATGTTTATAGAGAACCTCAACTCAAACCTGAAACATGATTTACAAGTGCAATTTTTACTTCATTTTCTAACCTAGTGGAGAAAAGTATTATTCTTGAAAAAACCCTTATTGAAAAGGGATAAATCAAGACCACTAACAAAAACATGACCAACAAAAATACATCAAATGACAAAGGCAAATATTGGGCTCGTAACAAAAATGTGACCAATGATGGAGTTGTTGATGCCAAGACAATGTACACATGACCTACCATTACACTCATAGGAACCAATGCATCTAACAACACATCTAGACCTCCCAATCAAATAACAAATGTCATCTAGAACATTCAATAACAAAGATTCCAAAGGAAGTTTCGTACAAGATGTAAATACACTCCACTTGGGGAACCTATCTCCATCTTTATACAAATTTGCAACATGTCATAAAACTTCTTGATGCAAAACCATGACCCTAGATAGTTCAAACTATCATGGTGGGATGCTAGTACCTTTTTTGACTACCATCGAGGTAAAGGACATTCCACTGCACAATGCCAATAATGAAAGAACATCATCCAAGACCTTGTTGAAAATGACACTATTGAAGTCAATGGATAGTAACAACAACAATCATCTAATACCGACCATAAGGTCTTCATAGATCCTTTACATGACCATGGAAAACGAAAGGCCTCTAGAGTTCTGGGAATAAGACCAATAATAATTCAGCCAATTACACTAATGCCAAATTTGACTATACCACCATAGGAAACCATGTTCACACTGTTAATGATTGTGTCAATACCATTACCATAAAGAAACCGCCAAATTTTGTTGTTAATACTCGTTGAACCAAAGTGACTACCCAAGGTCCTCCTCCAAAGAAACAACAACCACCAAAATCCAAATACAACTTGCTTGACCAATTGGGGAAGACCCTCATGTAGATCTCTATCTTGGAGTTATTGCGTATATCACCTGATATTGAGCCATTCTTGACAAAGCCTTACAAGACACAACTATGCCTATTGACCTTAACGTCAATCGTTTCCAAGAGATGGTAGGCTACTTGACCAATTCCCATCATGCCACCTTTTTCGAACAAGACTATTTGATTGAAAAGACAAACCATAATGACCCCCTACACCTTGAAGTTCTTGTCTACAAACACAAAGTCGGACGAGTCTTGGTAGATGGTGGAGCTAGGTAAAACATTTGTACCTTAAAATTGGTTAAGATATTGGGATTTTTGGAAGAATGTGTAGACACAACCAAAAGCATTGTTATCAAGCTATTTGACGATGAAGAACAATCTTCTAAAGGAGTTATCACACTACCTATTAGAGTTGGACCCATAGTCATGGACACTACTTTCCAAGTCTTGGATCTCGACCTCCCATACAATCTCCTCCTAGGTTGACCATGGATTCAGGCCATGAAGGACATCCCATCCACATATCACTAATGCCTTAAATTCCCATACAACGACACTAAAATTGTAATAGCTACTGATCTTGATCCATTCCAATATTGTACCAATCTACGTGGAATACCCCAACAACAAGTGCATGTCAATCAAGAGGCTTCATCATCCAAGTCATCTCACTTTATTGACCCATCCTCTCTATCTAAAGCATCCACTTCCAAATCTCCACCTTCCAATCTTAAGGTTGAGGTCCAAGACAAAGGATGTGGTAAGTATCACATGAAGATGTCCTATTGTATCGACAAATTGACAACTCCTAAATCATATGGAAAGTTGAAAGCAGATAAAAGACAACCTAAGGTCACCATTCACTTGCTTCCTACAACTACTTTTATAAAATGGGGGGAGTTAAGCAAAGAAGTAGTCAACAAAGATGATGTAACCTCTTGGATCTACAAGGAAGACAATGAAGAAGCTCATCAACCCACAAAAATACCCAAAAAATAGTATGGAAAAGGTTTCAAGATCATGAAAGACAAAGGATATGACAGACATAGTGGAATTGGATTGAATAAAAATGGGATGACTGAACCTTTGTTTGTGTCTAAATGACTAGAAGGTCTAGGCCTCATGTATAAATCGATTAATATTGGCGTTTCTAGTACCACGATACCTTTAGCTGGGGAAGTTAATGCTTCTAAGGTTACCAAGACATTTGCAATACCCGACACCCATGAAAAATTTGACACACACAATGACAACTACATTGAAACCAATTCCAATAAATACGAGTGGGGCTCTTGTACAACTAGTGAATATGAACTAGACAAAGTCTTCACCGACCTTGACCTATCCGATACCATGATTCGAGACCCTGAAAATACCTCTTTCTTTACCATATCCATCTTGAACCTTAACAATATCGATGATGGCATGCCCTTAGTTTATCCCCAACTCATTGATTGGGACCAACAGGGACCTCCTGTCTTAGATGTATTCAAGAACAATGAAGTAATTGTTGAGTTCATGGGATTGAAAGAAGGAATTCCTAGTGGTGATCACAAGGCTAGATTTACCATTGAATTGGATCATATGGCATACTTTGGGGAGTCCATCCACCCCTCTAGTCGCAAAAGCAAAAATAACAAAAAAAAAAAATGAAAAAAATAATGAGTCTCTAGGTGAAAATTGAAAGGAACCTTTAGACCATGAAAAAGTAAAAAGAAAGGACATATCCAAGGGCGAAAACCTCTTTGAGGCACCCAAGGATAGAGGGTTGGATGTTCTCCCCATTACCCAAGAGAAGTCTACAATGCTTATTGAGAAATCTATGGAAATCAACATTGGCACAAATGAAAATCCCAAAATAATACACCTTGCCGCATCTTTGACAAAATCTGAGTTGTTGGTGTAATTAATTATTTAATTACACTTTGCATAAGTTTACTTAGGTAATATTTAAGTCCTAGGTTGCATAATTAGATAAATCATTTAATAATGGGGTAATTCCCCCTTCCTTGTTTGTAGGAGATAAGATTCCTTCTAGAAGATGAGTTGTCCTTCTAAAACTTATCTCTATCTTTTTATCATTTCCTAGATAGGGTTCACATGTTGTCACATGCAGTGTGATTTTAACACTTGACAACATCTTACGCATTTTAGGTTTTCACTCATGCCTATATATTCAAGGCATTTTGTACATTTGTAATAATCTCATATTCAATTTGGCATTCTTGCATCTTAATGATAACATGATATTTTTGCCATTTCTCTCTTGTGGAAATTATTTTGTCTTGCAGGTGATTCTGGGGTGTTTGAGGAGTTCACCTAAACTCCTACATGGTATCAGAGCTTCAGTGCTGCAGACTTCTTTCCAGATATGAGGGATCAATCTTGGCATGAAAGTTTTCTTGGATACAAGCAACTTTTTTATTAAAGTCATTTTTCACTTTTTGCTTCATAAATCTAGCTTTCCACTCAAGAAAAATGATTTCTGGGTTTTGTAGTTAGGGTTGAAATATGAACTGGGTATCTTTTAGATCTTTGATAGCTTGTACGGATCTAAAGAAAATAGTTGTACAAAAAGTGGTGCACGTCATTTTTCTCCCAGTTAAATGTTAAAAAAATTATTTTTTCATTTTTTGCTTGTTGGATCAAAAAACAATTTATGGGTTTTGCTTTTAGCTTCAAAATATTTTTGGGTTTCTATTTTTGTCTATTCATTGCGAACAAATTTTTCAGAAATCAAATCAAAAGTAAACTTTTTTTGCTAGAAAACCCGTTTCCTGTAGGCTAAATTCAGTTTTTTTTTTAAAAATCATAGCTTTTGGCCACGGTGTCCGTTTTTGGCAAACGAGATATCGACGGAAAGCTAGTTTCGAGCACTTCACAGTGGTGTAGATTATTTTTTTAGATTTTGTCATCTACACAAATTTGAGGTTAATTTTCATGCCTATATATTCAAGGCTTTTTGTACATTTTTAATCATCTCATATTCAATTTGGCATTCTTGCATCTTAATGATAACATGATATTTCTGCCATTTCTCTCTTGTGGAAGTTATTTTGTCTTGCAAGTGATTCTGGGGTGTTTGAGTTCATCTAAACTCCTACACGAGCAACTTGAGTTTTGAGTTTTCTGTACAGATAGACAAATCAACTTTGGTTGGTCATACACCGACATTCCTAGATTAGATCCCAACTTGATTATTACACCATTTTCCATTGCATCCAGATGCCAAACCTGTCAAAAAAAAACTTAGAAAGATGCATCTGCAAATTGCTTTATTAGTCAAGGTTGAACTAAAGAAACTATTAAACGTTGGCTTCACTAGATCAATCAACTATGTAGAGTGGATTTCCAACCTCATTCCAATAACAAAAAAAATAGGTGGCATTCACATTTGTATAGAATTTTGAGATTTAAACAAGGCATGTCCTAAGGATGACTTCCCTTTGCCAAACATTGACATAATCGTGGACTTGACAGTTGGATACGAGACATTGTCCCTCATGGATGGCTTCTCAAGATATAATCAAATCAGAATTGCTCTTGAAGACCAACATAAGACAACTTTCACTTGTCCATGGGGAACTTATTGCTAGAATGTCATGCATTTTGGACTTAAAAATGCTAGAGCTACATATCAACATGCCATGACCACTATTTTCCATGACCTCATGCATACCCTAATGGAGGATTATGTGGATGATCTACTAGCTAAATCATTGACTCAAGGTGACCACTTGAGAGTTCTGGATAATATTTTCAAGAGACTGGAGGAATACAAAGTCAGATTAAATCCTAAAAAGTGTGTGTTTGGAGTAACATCACAAAAACTCTTATTTAGTTTCCATATGGAGCATTGAAGTGGACCCAACAAAAGTCAGCTATAATAGACATGCCTCCAATAACCAACATAAGTCAACTACAGACACTTCAAGGATTACTCCAATCCATTAGATGATTCATAACACATTTGGCTAATAAGATACAACCCTTCCAACATTTACTCAGAAAAGGGGTACCATTTGTATGGATAGATAAATGTCAAGAAGATTTTCAACAGATCAAGGATTACCTATTAATGCCACCAATATTAATTCCATTTGTCGATGGGAGACCTCTCATTCTCTATATTTCAGCAACCACATCAGCACTAGGGGCATTGCTTGCACAAAATGATGACAAAGGCCATGAATGAGCAATATACTATATCAACCGCACCTTGGTTGGTTATGAACTGAATTACAGTCCCATAGAACGTTCTTGTCTTGTGGTAGTCTTTGCTACTCAACAACTAAGGCACTACATGTTGAACCTTCAAACAAGGTCGGTTGCCAAGATAGACCCATTAAAGCATCTTCTCAGTAAAGTAGCATTGAAAGGACAAATAGCTAAATGGGTCATGATACTCAATGAATATGATATCCAATCTGTCAAAAGAAAAGCAATAAAAGGACATGTCATTGCTGATCAACTCATAGATGCACCAACTAAGGTTGATCACCCATTAGTCTCAAATTTTCGATATGAATCCATTTTCACTTTAGATACAAAAATGACATGGAAGTTGTACTTTGATGGATCTCACACAAACCATGGTTCTGGAGCAGGCATACTATTTGTCACCCTGCAAGGTGATACCATTCCTAAGTCATTCAAAATTCCCTTTCCATGTACAAACAACATAGCAGAATATGAGGCCCTCCTCATGGGCATTCGTATGGCAATCAAATGGAAGATCAAACATTTGCAAGTATACAGTGACTCATAGTTGGTAATCCAACAAGTCAACGATGATTACTACACCAAGGATGAAAAACTCACCCCCTATAAGCAAATGGTGGATAACTTTTGGTAGTATTTTGATATAGTCCTCTTTCATTAGGTCCCCCATATTCAAAATAAAGTAGTAGATGCTATGGCCACCATCGACTCTCTCTTGGACATACCAAATAATGTGCCTCAATTCAAGTTTCTGATAAAATAATTGTTGATCTCTGCCTTCTATATCCCATACTATGAGATGGTTTGTGAACTTGTTGGTCCCAATTCCCCATGGTACCAAGACATATACAACTACCTCCATGACCATGTCCTTTCCCCTAAACTTTATACTAACCAACACAAGACACTTATCTGCAAAGCCTCCAAGTACGCCATCATCGGTGACACCCTTTATAGATGTACCCTGGACAATACCCTTTTGTGATGTCTTGATGTTGAAGAAGCACAAAAAACCTTGCGTGAGGTACACGAGGGTATATGTGGATCCCATTCAGTGGTCCAACCCTAGCTAGGAAGATCATAAGAGCTGGTTATTATTGACCTATAATGGAGCGAGACTCTTACCACTTTGTCAAAAGATGTTGACAATGTCAGATCCATCGAGACTTGATACATGCACCAACACAAGAATTGTGCTTGATAACATCACCCTAGCCCTTTTCCCAATGGGGACTTGACCTCATAGGTAAGATTCATCCCACATCTTCTAATGGCCATACGTTCATCATCATTGCAATTGAATACCTCACTAAATGGATTAAATCTATCCCTATGACATACATAACCAAAAAATAGATTTCCAAGTTTATCCTCAATTATATCATTTGTTAGTATGTTGTTCCTTAATCCATTATCACTGACAACGGTTTCCCATTTAAAAACAAATAAGTTCGCTACCTTTTTGAGAAATTCCACATCCAACACCATTTTTCCACTACATACTACCCATAAGGTAATGACCAAGCTAATGCGTCAAATAAAACCATCATTCAAATCCTTAAAAAGACCATTTATGGCATTGGTCATGACTGGCACCTCTAACTTAACCCCACCTTATGGGCTTATCGCACCATCATCCACCCTCTTATTGGTGCCACTCCATATTCCCTAGTCTTTGGTTCTGAAACTATCTTACCTATTGAGGTTGAAATTCCTTCCCTATGGGTATCTATGCAAGGACATATTGACGATGAGGAATATCAAGTATCAAGGCTACATGAGTTGGAACTTCTAGATGAGTAGAGACAAAAAGCATTGGATCATCTTCAAGCATATTAGAACCTTCTTCGTCATAGCTACAATAAGAAAGTCTTGAATCAACATTTTGGCATTGGTGGACTGGTCTTAATGGAGAATCCAAAGAACCAAACAAAATGAGAAAAGCTAGGAAAGTTTGAGCCGAATTGGTTGGGTCCCTATATTGTCACAACAGTCTTTGGATCAATAGCACTTAGGATAAGTACCATGGTGAAAACTTGGCAAATAGGCGCCATGTGTAGTTGACTTTGCCCTGTCATCTACCATCATTCCAATTTGAATTTTCCCTATCATTCGCCTTTCCCATATTACCCATACTAATGATTGGTTGTCCTTTCCATAACCTAGAGTGATTGACATCATGCATCCTTTCGCCTTTTCATATCCCCTTCCATTTCACCCCTAATAAATTGGTCTTATACTCAACTAGGGGCAAATACTTGACCTATGTCATTGGATCTTACATTTACTATTAGAGATAACTTTCATCCAAAAAGACAAAAAAATCATTATACGGCAAAAAGACAAAAAAGTCATAAAATGACAAGATAATTTTTTTTTTATAAAACCACAAAAAGATAAAAAAATAAAAAACATGTCAAATACGCAAAAACATCCAAATAACTTGCAAACATCCCAAAAATAGAGTTGAAGTTAGTCATGCCAATTCATGTCATTGTTGAACTATGTTGCCTCTGTGACTTAACATAGGTAAGGTCATCTATCGATGCACCCCCAAGGCATTACGCCAGTCCTTTTAGGTTTGTCGAATAAAATCATGACTCAGTCCTTTGTCAATAAAACAAAGTCATGTCATGTCGAACTACAAGGTCTTTGTGCATGGTTACATAGGCAAGGCCATTTGTCAATGAGCCCCTGAGGCCACCTAGGTCTATCCTTTACAGTTTGTTGCATTAGTCATAATAAATCAGACATTGTCAACTTAGACATAAACTATCATCAAAACATCAAACAAGTCACGCATCAACAAGACAATAAGCCAACAAATTCACTAAGTTAAACCAAACAAATTGTCAAAATAGTCAACGTCAAATCAACCTACAACATTAAACTAGTCAAAATTATGTCTTATACAAGATGTGTCCTTCCTGAAACAAAACATTGACATTTTCCTTATATAGGTGGTCAAATGATTGAAACCAAACTTGACATCTTATATGACATGTTCCTTCTCATGAAACTAGGATTTGTCAAACAATCAACCTACCAATCACCTAGTCAATTAAACATCAAACAATCACATTTTGGAAAACACTTTGAATGTCTATTGACCTTGTGGTCTATTTTGTCTTATCTTTTTCTTGATCTTTTTTTGAGTCAGGGTACTAGCTTCCTCGAGGATGTCCCATGAAAGATTTAGAGGAGGGATAATGTCTCATGACTCTTTTCTTTGATTGTTGTTTGCAGAAAGTGGATGACCTTGCACACCTTGGTCTATGTCATACCACAATGTTTGTTGTCCATTTGTTTCATTTTACCACCCAATGATGATTAAATGCACAACCTATGATTTATTTATAAAAATATTGAAGTTCTTCTATACTAACACCCATGTCTTCCACGCTAACATTTCTTCCATCTACATTTTGACATCCTATGATACAAAAAAAAAACACATATTCTTCATATATAGTCATGTTTGAAGCATCATATAGGCATTATCATTCATATAGAGTAAACCATATATATTGCATCAAAAAATACAAAAAAATATTTATGGCATATAGGCATCCATATAAGCAATCCATTGCATAACATATTACAAACATGTCACATTTACATCCATAATCATAATCCATGACCATTTATTATCATAGTGCATACACATATTTGCATTGCATAAACATAAAATGACATCATGTCTCATAATCATAAGCATCACATGGCATATATATAACATCATAACATCATGCATACATCTACCATCTAGAAATCATATATAAACATCATGAACACATTTGAATCTTATCATATAGACTACATAAGCATCGTAAAAATATATATCATCCATGACATAATAAATACATCACAATAGACTGCATATCACATAATGGCAGCCAAAAATCATATATCATATATATATCGCTCAAAATGTGTCACAATACAATGTCAAAATGTATCTCAAAAATGGAGCTCGTAGGCTCGATGGTCAAAATACAAGTGTCATAATACATAGTCAAAATAGGCCCTAGCCTAAGCTTCCATTCTCTTCAGAGGGTGATTGTTGGGGTGACCTTGGTGGCCTGAACTGTAGAGGTGGTCTCTCATATGGTCCTGAGACTCCCCTGCTGCTCTCTCCCCTATTGTGAGACTTGTTGTGAGACTGTCTACCGTGAGACTAATCACTGCTTAATGCCACTGATGTGCTGGGTTCCTTGTGCTCTAAGGAAACCTCAGCCTCATATAGGTCTCAATAATACTGCTCATGTCGGCCTTCTCTCAGAAGTTCCTGTGTAGTATCTATGGCTGATCCATTGCATGCACTTGTAAAACCAATGACTCTCCGCTCAACCTCATGTGCCCTTATCACTACGACATCCCTCTTTGACTGCAAAGTGTCCCACTCTATCCTGAGCCCATCTCTCTCCACCTATAGTTTCCTCAGCTCATCCTCCAAGGCCTAGACCCTGGCCTGCAAATCCTGTACTCTCTAATCCACCCTCTCCTCCACATATTTGATGGGCACATCCTCTAACCCATCCTCTCACGAGACAATCCTCTCTCAGAGGATGCACTTTGCCTCGCCCATATCCTCCTCCTCCTCCTCCTGTCTCTCCCCCTCTAGCTGCTCCACCTCCATTGCAATTGCCTTTACTACCATGTCATGTTTCCCTACATCCATAGCCAGTGCCTCTGCATACTACTCTCCCTCCTCAACAACCATCTCCTCCTCCTATCTCTCCTCCTCTCCCTCCTCTCTAGTAGGAGAGAGTGATCTAAATTGTCTCCCTACCCTATGTCTCTGTCCTCTGCCTCCGCCTCTCCTGTCCCCACCATCATCACCCCTCCCACCTCCCTATCCTCCATCCCCTCCTCTCCCTCCATCTCCTCGTCCCCGTCCTCCTCCTCTCTACAATTGTGGGCCCCTCCCTCGATGAACCATTGGTGTTGGCTAGTCAAGATCTGTCAGGGGCATTGGCCTCTGGGTTGCCCACCATACGTCATAATCACCAGTTGTACCTACATCTATCGGACCCCCTCTCCATACCCACTGAACTACAAGCCGTCAATCCCTTGCTCTATTGTAGTCACTAGTCCCCATGGTGTAACCTCTTTGGATGACTTGGAAAACTATCTTAGCACTCGCTTAGGCATATGCATCTCTATAATATGTTGTGATTGGATTTTCTGTCCAATCAGGTACCTTTTTTTTCTGCACCATGACAGGTGTTGATCCTTGTCTGACCACTGCACACAGTCTCTAAAAGGTCTCAAAGCAAAATTGACAAGGGTGTCAATACCATGTCTCCAATATCCCACATCCCCCACATGGGTCTATGTCACTACTCTATACATGTATAAATATGGAATGGTGGCCCCCCAATTAGTGACCAACTGGTGGATGAAACACAACAATATGCTCCCAGGACCAAACCATCAAAAGTGTAACCCCGCAGCTCATAGATTCTCCATCATGATATGCAATATCGTGTAGTTGAAAATAAAGCATCACAAGTAAACAGGACCTCATGCATACAATCTATCTCTAGCTGCCATCCCCACTAGCATCTCACCTCATCCAATTGGGAATCCATGTCCTAGTCGATCTAAAATGACGACCCCAACAATCAGTGTACACAAGATGCAGTCAAACTGCTCATACCTCTCTGCAAAATTCTCCCATCAGATCTCATAATGATCTACCCCAGGCCTTTGACATCCTCATATACATAGTACTCCAATAGTTCCTGGTATCTGCACCTTGGGTCATATCTAACCCGCTCTCCTCAAATGAGCAATCTCAATATCCTGTATATGTCCTCAAGGGTGACTTTCTCCTCCCTTATCGGTAGATGGAAAGCGTATGTCTCTGAATGCCATCTCTTTGCAAGTGCAGTCAACATACCCATGTTCACCCTAATAACGAGCATGAATGTCACACGATATAATTCAAGATGCCACAACCTGCGCTTTTCAACACTGGTCAATTGATCTCGTAACCGGTAGGTAGCAAGTTGAGACTCTCGTGTGTAAATCGGATCAAGTGTCACTTGTAGTCACAAGTACAAGCATTGCGTCAGTCAAAAATTCTAGTTAAATCTATTGGACACAAGTTGCAAAAGAAATTTTATCTTAAGTTAGGGAAAATCTCTTAACAAACAATTGTGTTGTATAGTGTAGCAATTGCGTCACACAATTTCAATTGTGTTGTATGGGCTTCATATGCATTGTTTCAAAACAATTGTGTTGCATACCTTGGTAGATGTGTCACAGGGTTTCAATTGCGTACAACCCCCAATCAATTGTGGCTAACCAAACCATTTGTGTCATTTCCTAGTCAAATGTGTCACACATTCATAGTTGTGTATTTGTAAACTGCATATGTGTCATTCTTGTACAATGTGTTGCAAAAATTTGAAAACTAAACCTACCCTAGACATGATCTTATCACTTTCATCATTTTGCAGGCAATTATGTCATTCACAATATCACTTGCGGTAAACCGAAAGTGATGCAATTGACTGGTAAATTTTCCTAAGGCCTAGAAATGCGTGAAATAAAAAATTGACAAAGTCGGTTTGTAGGCACTTACTGGCTCTCCTACGCCCTCTGGTCATTTGAAGACCCGCACGTGATATCCTTAGTGTTTGATGTGTGGAATAGGTCACATCTTTACAGCTTCTCTCAAAGATCCTTAATTTTCACTCTTAAAATGCACAAATGACCCATTTGACCTAGCAATTTTCCATTTACACCTCAAAATTAGGGTTTTGAATAGGGTTTGTGTTGGTTGCACTCTGTGAGAGGTCCTGCACATTATACTAGCTACCCCGAAGGTCTTGAAGCACAATTATTTTGTCACCATGGCATTTTTGGCTATTAATTTGACTTTTAAGAACAATTTTCAATTTTTTTGAAAATTTGTAAAATTTTCTGAGGCATAGATCTACTCTGTCCACACAGGGGCATATTTTTGACTGAATTTCTTTGACACAATGTGATAAACTGCATTGTATCAAAGAGAGGCAAAATGTAGACACTAAAAATTGTCCTAAGCTTGTGACTTCTAAATTCTCCATCATTTCCCTTTTTGTCTTTGATAATAAAATATTTTTTATTTATTTAATTATTTTCTAAAGTCACAAGTCTTCTATTAATTAAATAATTTTAATTATTTAATTAATTCATTTCTATCTTTATTCTTCCTTGATTAATTAAATATGTCACTAACTAAGTTCCTTTCTTTCTAAAATTAAATAAATTCTTATTTATTTAATTTTTATACCACTAAATCCACTATAATTAAATAATTATTTTAATTATTTAATTATTCATTAGCCTCTTCTACCATAAATTAAATAAAGTTTATTCATTTAATTTGGTCCACTCTCTTGAATTTTGAATTAAATCATTATTTAATTCAAAAGGTCCTCTTTGTCACATTTCTCTATAATTAAATAATTATTCATTGGCCATCTATATTAAATAATTTTTATTATTTAATTTCCTATCTTCTCTTTATCCATGTCCATCATTATCTATCCATGTCTCAATTAACTTTCGCCCCTGATTAAATTATTTATAATTTAATCTTGACCATTGATCCTTATCATTTTCCCTAATCCTATTCCATACCACATCTTTCATTCTTGGTCATTGATTATTGACATTTAATCTTATCCCTTCATTCAAAATTGTCTTTCTTATAAAAGACCTTGACATTGCCATTTTGAGACCTATCTACATAAGCTTATGTAATCTTATGCTATCTTATGCTATCAAGTCTATTAACATCAATTCAAGTGCATCCATAGTCAATTAGAATCTTCAATATTTTGCTTTGTCATTGTCATTAGGCCTATTTGCATACTAAAAAAATTGAGGGAAATTATCAGATTCAAGCAAAATGGAGAAGTGTAATGAAGGTAAACCAATGGTAGTATGAATACTCTTTGGTAATATTGTTCCATGTTTTATGTCTTTATGCTTATTTTTGCTTCATTGTTTATTAGGGTTTGATTTATATGCTTTATTGCCTAACCTTGATAATTTTACCTTGCTTTACAACGAGAATTTTTCGCATTCTCTGACCTTTATTCCATGGGGCAAGGAACTTTATTTTCCACGAGCCTTTTCTAGGTGCAGGAAACTTTTTATTTCCTCGACTCTTTATGGGTCCCGAGACTTTAGAAACCCCTAGACCATTTTTTAAAGTGGCAGGGTTTTATCTCCCTCGTGGACTCTTGTCTTTTAGTCTTGAGGTCCTTTTGAGACTTGAAATGTTGAAAGGACTTTTTATTTTCCCTTCAATTTTAATTTAATTTTTTTTTTTTGGATTTTTCCAACACTATGACCTAAACCCCCAAAAAACCAAAAACCAAAGAAAACCAAAAACGAAGAGGCAAGATCGGGACTCCAAAGGAAACTTGGAACCAAAGTCCAAAAATCCTTTCAAAGTTTCAAAACCCGATAGAGAAACAAGTTGAGATCAGGGATTTGGGAAGGATTCAAACATTGGACAAAAATCCAAAATCCTTACAAAGTTTTGAAATCCGACAGGAAGAATGGAAATGGTCTGGGAAGCAAAAACCCTAGGACCAAAACAATGATGAAGAAGAAAAGTGAGAGCGAGGAATTGGGATTGCGGGAGGAATTCAAACTTTTGGACAAAAGTCTAAATGTCCTTCTAAGACCCACAACTTCGCCGAGATGGGGTTAAAAAATTAGAAACCTGGGATCCCATGGTTTCAAAAAACCCCAGGACAAGACTAAAAACAAAGAAAAATGCAAGACAAAGACCGAAACAAAAACAAAAGGGAAGAGGAAAAGATGAAAGAGGGAAAGAAAGTGAAAAACATGACAAAATCAAACCAACAAAACAAAGGAAAACAAAGGGGGTCCTTGGCTTGATGTGTGAAAAGTTGGGTTGTGTATGCAGGGCATAACAAAGTTATGTTGTTTTTGTTCTATTTTTCTATTACAATGGGCTTCCCCTTCCAATTTGAAGAGATGTTCATCACCACATTGCTATTTTCCATTGCATTGAAAAGGTCAAATTAAAATGTTAACACATCTTAACCTTCTATTATTTTAAAAAGCATTGTAATAATAATATTTTAGTTATTTAGTTAATATCACATTATGCATATTTATTCCCACATGTATCACATGAGGTTTGAATCATGGAATGAGTTCATATTATGTGGATTTAATCCTCGTGGGTTTTACCTCTTTAATTAACCTTTTGTGATGCTTATATATTGGTGGTGTAATGAAGAGATCATATGGAAATCATATTTTGTATTGGAGCTTTTCTCTCGAGGAGGTTTTCCCCTTGAAAAGAATTACAATGTTTAATCCAAATTAATGAATATGAACATATTGTCACTATATTCCAAGCATCATTTTTGTTTTTGCGTGTTGTTATTGTTTTGTAATATTTTAAAGGCAAGTTCTTACCACTAGTGATATGAGATTAGGTATTTAAGAGGGGTTAACTAAGTATTTCATAATCAATTTTCCTTGTAGTAATAAGAGAATTCAGGTATAAAATGCATAATGGACATGAATAATAAATGTTTGCTAGATGGAACATAGGTTCAAGTGTTGCAAATTTAGTAATAGATCTATTGGGAGAGAGGTAAGGTGTCTTATACTTGAAGAAGTCAAGGGATTCAAGCCTTCAAAGGGGATTTTTTAAAGTGTGTTATGTATGACCATAAATTATTTGAATGTTATCAAGGAGGAATCATAAATGAGGGTGAAAATTTAGTAACTACAAGATAACCTTGTTACCAAATATTGCTAAATAGAGGTAGATGGTGAGCCAAACAACTCAAAAGACTTAAATACCACTTAAGTGTTAAGTGTTGAAGTGAGGAACCAAGATCTTCAATCTACAACACTAAATAACATCCACATGCAATAGAGAGAAGCAAAAATGGAAGATACTATTCCACCAAACAAGAATTACAATATGGTACAAGATTCACAATATGTTAAAAAGATGTGATCAAGATGCAAAATATGCATGAGATTCCTTGCTTATAAATGTTAGGGTTAGAGATGGCAGATATCTAACAATTAAATGCAGATTTAAATAATAAATAGATAAACTAAAACATACACAGAATAAATCATAACATAGAGAATTTAACGTGGTTCACCCAATCTGGGCTACATCCACCAAACCGCAACCATCCAATACTTTTTATTATCCAGTGCAAAACCTATTACAATCTCGCGAATAATCGCATTTTTTTCTCATACTGTAACCCCCATCCCAACCCCTTTTAACAAGCTTTTTAGAAGCTTCCAGAATTAGGGTTTTACAAAGTCGGTTTTCTTTCTTTTCTGGAGATTTTTTCTTTTTCGCTGACGACATGAAAAAAAATGTAAATTTTTTTTTCTTGAACTCCTGCTTCGAGGGGTTCAGCCCAAAGGCCCGCCCGGGGCCGTGGCCAGACCAGCCCATGAGGGCCCGAGGGAACCCGGAGTGTCAGTGCAGGCTGCTCTGATGCCTGCTTGTCCGGTCGCCACATACCAGCAATTCCCGCCGCCGGAGACTAATCGGGCTCCACACCGCTAACCTCCACTTGGGCGATCACGGACAACATTGTTGCACTTACAACTCCCAAATAAAGACCTTGGACCCTGTTGCTTTGTTATACTTGAATTCAACCTTGAAGGCCAACCGAAGCTGAAGAGGAGCTCAGCTTCTCCCTTGGCACCGCCTTCGTAAACATATCAGCTGAATTGACATCTGTATGTATCTTGGC
>VDFB02350109.1:0-64560 GCA_007258455.2 Sequoia sempervirens
GGAAAAACAGCGGAATAGCGCATACGACACGTTTTCGGAAAAACACTTCCAGTTTAGCGCCCGTGATAAATCTTTCAGCGCCCGTGACTAATCCTTCAGTGCCCATAAAGTCTGTTTCAGCGCCCTTGAAGTATTTTTCAGCGCCCGTGACTAATATTTCAGCGCCCGTGACTAATCCTTCAGCGCCCGTGAATCTGTTTAGCGCCCGTAAAATCCTTCAGCGCCTGTAAAGTCTGTTTTAGCGCCCTTAAACTCTGTTTCAGCGCCCGTGATAAATATTTCAGCGCCCGTAATGTTTATTTCAGCGCCCATAATATTTCTTGCAGCGCAAATTTTTAAAAACACTGTAATCTGTAATCTGTACTCGTAGTTTAGTTTTAACTGATTCCGACGCAGCCGCGGACAGTTAATAATCTAAGGATAAAATTTACCAATCCTAGGGTAGTCATCTAAAGGATAAAATGAAGCAATTCTAGGGTAGCCATTTAAAGAAAAACGAACCAATCCTAGGATAGACAAATCATTTTTCAATTTTAGCTTAAAATGAATTTTCTCTTTATGTGAAGCAAAATCTTCACTTAGTTTAGAAAATTTCAGTTTGGTGCTTAAAATTGAATCTAGTGTTTGCTTTGTTCTCAAGTGATAGGCCTATGCTCTCCCCTTAACTGGGTGATCAAAATGCCAAACTCACTTATTCCTTTTTATGCATCTTTAAGTTTTATTACAACCTTGTAGAGAGCCTGCTCTTGTGGGAAAAAGTACTCACCCAAGAGGAACGACTCAAGTGGGTTCAAGCCAAAGCCAGGCTATTCCACCCCACTATAAAATTTAAAGCAAAATTGGGGAAACCCTCTTTTGACGGTAGTGTGCATGATAACCATCCCCAAAGCCTTTGTTCTAAAGGTAGGTAGGTCTCTCGAGGGAGTTTATCATTTGCCGCACCGAACGAAAATCCTTACTATGAACCTAGTGTAGTAACTAACCGAGTCAGTATCCAAACATCATTTCAATTACAGTGCAAGGGAGGGAAGAATCTACCCCCAAGATACTCACCATATAACTGCCAAGGATTGTTTGCTCAGGGGATCCGGTATCCACTTCCGTCACTCTGAATATGCACCTGGAAAAGACAAAAACACGGGCGCCCTTTCGGGGGTGACACGGCTGTGTGAGTCAACGCAGTTTTAAGATGTGGGCTGTTGATTGCTATGATGACCTACTTGAGAACTAAGAGTGAGTCTGTTTGAAGTGCTTGTCATGTGTAAAACCTGTTAAAACAATTTTTGAAAAACATTTTGGTTACACACTTGATGTTTAGCATAGGACTTAAAAACAATTGTTTTCAACTTGTTTGATGTGTTTTCATTACATTAATTTAGATAAAGATCATCCAAAACACTCATTATCATATTGATCAATCTCATGTTACGAGATTGGAAATCTACAAAGTTTGTAAAAAAATCCGTTTCCAAAAGGATTAAGAAGCCAAAGAAACCTCTCAACCACAAGAAATTATTGAAGAAACAAAAATTCTTATATCAAAGTCGAAAAGTTTTACTTAAATATAGAACTTTTCTTCATAGGTATCATGATTGTGTTAGAGGTCTTTCAGATGATTATGCCATAGAGCCTTTGTATTCACAAGCTTATTTTCAAAGAAGAGCCCTTTCTCAAAGGCATAACCATAGTCAACGCATCCGTTTTAGTTATATTCCCCAACCAGCAATTGAATACTCTACTCGTCCAAATCAAATCTTACAATAGAGAACTTAGAATATATTGGGCATCTATCACAAAATCCATCTTTTTACAAAGCCATGATCAAAACTTCATAAAGTGCAACAACCATCCTTTTCTAGATCTTTTGCTTATATTCCCACCAACAGGATTTTCATCCTTTCACTTAGGGAACAACACAAGTTACAAGATTAGAAAATTTCATGTAAGTCATAGAATTTTCATTCTATCTTGACCTTCATACATACCACATCAATTGCACTATTTCACTCTTTTGATCAAAAGCGAGTAAAATTTTGATACAAATCTATGCCTGTCTTCACAAGATCTCAAAAACAAATGGAAAAAGACGAGGGAGAAACTACAACTAGTAAAATGGGTGATCGAAATGAAAAAGAAGAGGAAACATTTAATATTGATGAGATAACGGAAGAAAAGCTTCAAGAAGCAGAACAAGATCCTCAATTCCATACTCTTATGGAGAGAATCCTAGAACGTAACAAAGAAAAATATTTTCTTACATTAGCTAATCAAGGAGCTAAGTTGCCTCACACCTTTGACATAGAGGGGATTAAACAAAATCCTGAAAATCCTCCTAATAACTTTAGTGCTCTTAACCAACAGATAAAAGAATTACAAGGGCAAATAAAGGAAATGCAAGGAGGTACAACAAAGAAATATGTTTTGGAAGACATATCTCCTTATCCATTTGATAGGAGTCTTCAAATGATCCCATTTACAAAACATTGTGAAATTCCTAAGTATGATAGGTATAATGGAAAAACCGATCCCATAGACCATGTTAGGGATTTCCGAAACATGAGTCTTGAATTTGCCTATGATGATACTTACTTGATGCGATTATTTCCATGAAGTCTAGGTGTACAATCCATGGAGTGGCTTTCAAAAATCACTCCACCTATCAAAACTTTTGAGGAGTTGATAAATCAGTTTATCTCACAATACGCCTACAATATTCAACATCAAATAACAATGCTTTATCTTTGTAAAGTGAAACAAAAGGTAGGAGAACCCTTTACTACATTTTTACAAAGATGGAGAAGGTTATTTGCACGATATTCTCGTCCTATTCCTGAAAAGGAAAAGATGGATATTTTTATCAATAGCCTTGATCTAGAATTAAGCTATAGGCTTAACCTTCATTGTCCTCATAACTTTGAAAAACTGATTGAAAATGCAATCACTATTGAAGGGGCCTTGGTTAAAGGGGAGTGATAAAACTTGATAATCCAAGTACATCAAATCAAAACAACGATAAAACAAGGTTTTGGAATAGAAACAAAAATGTTGTTAATGATGGTATAGTGGATGCAAATAATTTACGAACAAGACCATCCGTTTTCAATTTATCAAGTACTCCAAGAAACAATTCACAAGGAAATACAATACAACAAGGAAATAACAATCAACAAGGACAAATTTCCAAGCAAGAGAACATGACCAATCAAAATGCCAATCAAAATCGTGGTAATTTCAATAATAATCTTGGCAATACCCAAATATCAAATCCGTCTAGACCTTCATTCTTTTCAAATCGACGGACTTTTACTGCTTTGGGTCAATCTCTTGAATCTGCTCTCAAGGAACTTCTTGATAATAAGGTTATCACTTTACCACCACAAAGAGATTATGAGCCACGAGTTAAACCAACATCATGGAATGACTTGTATTATTGCAATTATCATCAATGTAAAGGCCATAGGACAAACAATTGTCAAGCTTTGAAAAATCTAGTACAAGATTTAATTGACAATGGTACTATTACAATTGAGGGACATCATACCAATGATGATCATCAAGCATTCAAAGATCCTTTGCCAAATTACCAAAAGGGGGAAACATCGGATACCAAAGCCAAAAGCATACATAATGTTGAAGACAATATAATCCGTCATATTTATACAGATGATAATCGGATTAATGTTATCAAAATCAAAGGAAAACAAGAATATCAACAGGTTAATGTAACAACAAGAGGTCAAGCAAAGGTTGTTTTAAAAGGAAGTTCATCTAAAACAACTATTTCTTCTCCAACTCAGTATAATCTGGTTGATCAATTGAGAAAAACATCAGCTCAAATTTCTATTCTTGAACTTCTTAAAATATCCCCTATACACAAAAATATTTTAGAAGAAGCGCTTGTGAACACAACTATTGATACTGATCTAGATGCAAACAGATTTCAAGCCATGGTGGGACATTTGTCTTCCCCCACTTGTCTTTCATTTTCCGATAAAGATGATGCTTCTATGACACATCCACATAATTCCTCGTTATATCTTGAAGTCATGATCCATAAACATCGAATTAGACGTGTCTTAATAGATGGAGGAGCCGGTTTGAATATTTGTACCTTAAAATTAATAAATGCCTTAGGAATTTTGGAAAATGAAATTGATTCACGAAGGAAGATAACTATTAAGGCATATGATGATGAAGAAAGAGCTTCTAAGGGATTAATATTGCTACCTATCAGAGTGGGACCTGTTGTGAAGAATACTTTTTGTCAGGTTCTAGATCGAGATCTGTCTTATAACATACTTTTGGGTCATCCGTGGATCCATGATATGCAGGCCGTACCATCAACATATCATCAATGTATCAAGTTTCCATATGATGGACAAGAAATAACTATACAAGCTGATTACAATAGTACCCAAACTTGTTCTAATCTTAGGGTGAGTCAAGATGTCTTTGTGCCACACAATAGAGAAGCTCTTGTTGTTTCTTCTTCCAATCTACAAGTCCAATTGCAAGAATTAACAAAGAATCTTGATACTAAGCTGAAATTTAAAGACAAAGGGGTAGGTGAATATTCACTATCTCTTTCTACTTTACCTCCTTCTCCAAGATCACATGGATTACCAACTTTATCAAATCAAAAGACTGCAACTGCTTCTACATCTCAAACTTCCGTGCCAATCACAAAGTTTGATGGAAAATTCATTAGAGCTAATACCACTGAAGAAGAAGCTGAAGATAGGGACATCCTAAAGTGGCTATACAAAGATGAAGATGAATCTCTCTTACACATTAAGTTGCCTAAAGAACAATATGGTAAAGGGTACGCTATCATGCAAAAGATGGGTTATGAAGGAAATGGTCCGATAGGGAAACGAAGAGAAGGAATTGTGGAACCAATTCAGCCTATTTCAAAGCATTCAAGTGATAAAACAGGACTTGGATATGGTAAAGATAAAGAAGACCTCACTTCACAGCAGACATCATTAATTCATGAAGGAGAATCCGTGTCAGATAAATCTCATGAATCAGTTTTCCAATTGCAAAATAGTTCAGATACTGATTCTAATGAATATGAATGGGACACCATTTATAATGATGAATTCTGGAAGGATAAACAAGTTGATATTATACACAAATATGCACCTGTTCTTATACAAGGAGAAGGGTCAAGGCCTTCACTCGATTATGTTTTACAAAGCGATCATGAATCAAGTGAGGAAGAATCAGATTCTAACGAGATGGATAATCAACAGGAGAATACCATCATAGACCTTGTCTACCATGAGGATGACAACCACATCATGACTTTGACAATTCAAGACCTTACCCAACATAATGATCCTATGCCTTTAGTTTATCCAAAACTTATAGATTGGGATATTGACGCACCTATCCACATTCCTACATTCAGTAATGATGAAGATGTTATAACTTTCCTTTGTTCCTCAAATGAAGAAAACAATTGTTTCATTCAAGAATCTTATACTCATGATTTTGACAAAAAGAGTGTCAAGTCTCTTAGCTGCAAAATAAATGAAATAAAAGATGGATCTATTGGTGAAAACCGAAAAAAGGCAGTGATAGATCAAAACAAAAGAAAAATAAAGAGCGAATCTGACAGTGAAAACCTTTCTGAGGCATTGAAGGATGAGAAACTTGACACTCTTCCCAAGTTTTATCATGAAAGATCTTCTATTTTGATTGAACCAACAGAATCAATCAACATAAGTACACCAGAGCAGCCAAAAGTTTTGCAAATTGCAGCATCATTAACAGTTGAAGAAGTCCAGAAATTCATGCAATTCTTGAAGGATAATCAAATTAATTTTGCTTGGTCATATGCTGATATGTCAGGGTTAGATCCTAATCTGATAATGCATCATTTATCTATTAACCCTGGGATAAAACCTATAAAGCAAAAGCTCAGAAAAATGCATCCACATGTTGCATTATTGGTCAAGGAAGAATTAAAGAAGCTTTTAGATGTTGGATTCATTCGAACTATTGACCATGCAGAATGGATTTCAAACATTGTACCTGTTTCAAAGCCAGATGGAAGGATTAGAGTTTGTACAGATTTCAGGGATTTAAATAAAGCATGCCCTAAAGATGATTTTCCTTTACCTAACATAGATTTGATTGTTGACTTAACTACTGGACATGCAATGTATTCATTAATGGATGGATTCTCAGGATACAACCAGATAAAAATTGCACCAGAAGATCAAGATAAAACAGCGTTTACATGTCCTTGGGGTACTTATTGCTGGAATGTCATGCCATTCGGGTTAAAGAAGGCTGGAGCTACTTATCAAAGAGCAATGACAACTATTTTTCATGATATGATGCATACATTCATGGAAGATTATGTTGACGATTTACTTGCTAAATATCATACACGAGATGAACACCTAGAAATCTTGTCAAAAATCTTTGTCAGAATGGAAAAATTCAATGTTCGACTGAATCCAAAGAAATGTGTCTTCGGTGTTACATCTGGAAAACTCCTAGGGTACATTGTTTCAGAAAAGGGTATAAAAGTTGATCCAGAAAAGGTACAAGCTATAATGGACATGCCTCCACCACGAAATATCAGTCAATTAAGATCCTTGCAAGGAAGATTACAGTCCATCAGAAGGTTTATAGCTCAACTAGCAGACAAAAGCTTGCCATTCACACATCTATTGCATAAAAATGTTCCATTTAAATGGGATGACAAATGTGAAGCAGCATTCAATCAGATTAAGCAATATCTTACACATCCACCAGTTCTAATTCCGCCTATTCCAGGAGAGCCGCTTATACTCTATATTTCAGCAACAGAAGTATCTTTGGGAGCATTGCTAGCACAAGAAGACTCTACAGGTAAAGAAAGGGCTATATATTATATCAGCAGAACCTTAACAAGACATGAGTTAAACTACAGTTTCATTGAAAAAGCTTGTCTTGCAGTAGTGTTTGCTTCTCAAAAGTGGTGACATTATATGTTGACTCATACAGTTAAGCTGATAACAAAGATAGATCCATTGAAATACCTATTAAGTAGAGCCACTTTAACAGGAAGACTTGCAAAATGGGTAATGATCTTAAGTGAGTTTGATATTCACTATATAGATCAAAAAGTGATTAAAGGACAGGTCATTGCAGATCAGTTAGCTGAAGCTCCTTTACAAGAAGATAATCCAATACATATTGAGTTTCCTGATGCAGATGTCTTTTCAGCAACAATTCAGAGACCGTGGGCATTATACTTTGATGGATCATATACACAATATGGCTCGGGGGCAGGGATTCTTTTTGTTACACCTGAAGGACATACCATCTCAAGATCATATCGATTGATGTTTCCTTGCACAAATAACATAGTAGAATATGAGGCATTACTCATAGGATTAAAGATAGCTTTGGAATGGCAGATTACAAAGCTGGAAGTTTATGGTGATTCACAACTTATCATTAATCAAATCAATGATGATTATCAAACTAAAGATGATAAGTTGCTACCATACAAACACATGGTGGATGATTATAAGAAATATTTTGTGTCAATTAAGTTTTCACAAATATCAAGAATTGACAATAAAGCTGCAGATGCAATGGCTACCATTGCTTCTTTATTACAAATATCAGAAGATCAAACTAAGTATGAATTCTTGGTGGAACAATTGTTTTCTCCTGCATATGATAATCCTGAAACCCAAGTTATATGTCATTTGACTGGTTCAGATTCACCCTTATATGGCAAAACATATACCTATTTGAAAGATAACATCTTGCCTTTAGATTTATCACGAAACCAAAAACGGAATTTCATTCGCCAATCATCCCGTTATACCTTAATTGCCAATATCCTTTATAGACATGGTCTTGATGGTACACTCCTTAGATGTCTTGAAAGTGACGAATCTGAAAAATCCTTACAAGAGGTTCACAGTGGTATTTTTGGAACTCATTCAAGTGGTTTGACCTTAGCAAAGAAACTTGTCAGAATGGGATACTATTGGCCTACAATGGAGCAAGATTCTTTTACTTTTGTTAAGAAATGTTCTAAATGCCAGATTCATGGGAATCTTATTCATGCACCTGCACAGGAATTGCAGCCTTTTATTTCAACATGGCCTTTTTCTCAGTGGGGATTGGATCTTGTTGGTAAAATACATCCTTCATCGTCAAATGGTCATAAGTTTATCATCACAGCTACTGAGTATTTTACAAAATGGATTGAAACTGTTCCTCTAACAACAGTGACTGATAAACAGATATCTTCATTTATCCTGAATTACATTATTTGTAGATATGGAATTCCTAATTCTATTGTTACTGATAATGGAAGACCTTTTAAGAATCAGGATGTTGATGAACTTTGTGAAAGATTTCATATCCAACACAAGTACTCCACACCTTATTATCCACAAGGTAATGGTCAAGCAGAAGCTTCTAACAAGACCATTTTAAAGATATTAAAGAAGACAGTAAATGATGTTGGACGTGATTGGCATGTTCAACTCAACCTAGCTTTGTGGGCATATAGAACTAGTATTCGCACACCAACAGGAGCTACACCATATGCTTTAGTCTATGGAGCAGAAGCAATCTTACCATTGGAAGTTGAAATACCTTCGCTTAGGGTTTCACTTAAGGGATTGATAAGTGATGAAGATTACCGAGTTTCTCGCCTTCAAGAACTCGAACTATTAGATGAAAGACGCCAACATGCAGCTGATCACTTGAAAGGTTATCAACAAGTCATATCTCGTAGTTATAATCACAGAGTTAAACCACGGGCATTTCAAGTGGGTGACTTAGTTTTGAAGGAAAATCCACGTAATCAGCAAGATAGAGAAAAGAAAGGCAAATTTGAACCTAATTGGCTTGGTCCATTTGTTATTATAGCAGCATATGGTTCTGGAGCATATCAATTATCCACATCAGAGGGGGACTTGTTTGAAGAGCCAACCAATAGTATTCACCTTAAGAAGTTTTATGTCTAAAAAGTCCTGAAAAAATCAAAAAAATCATAAAAAGTCCTGAAAAAATCAAAAAAATCAGAAAAATCTTGAAAAAGTGCAATAAAAACAAGTGGTGAAAACTTGGCAAACAAGCGCTACTTGTGATCGAAATGGGCTCCCCCATTTATTAGTTTATGTCTTATTTTCACTTTAGGCATCATTCATCCACGTCTATCATCTGTAAATATCTTTCATTATCCATACCATGTAGTGGGAATCTTTAGGTTTTATCATGGTTTGATAAAATTTGTACATATCTTTTATCTTTAGGTTGTGTTTACATTAAGGGAAAAACATGGAAACATACAAGAGAGGGGCAACGAGCTTTCCAAATATCTCAAGCAGGCAAATAACAGTTTGACAAAACACAACCTCGTCATATCAAATCAATCACAAACATATTCATGTCAATCGAAATCTAAACAAAATGATCCAAACAAACTATCGACATGCAGAATATCAATGATGGTAACCAAATTGGATGATCTTAATCTGAATAAATGTTTGAAATGCCTTAAACAGGATTTGAATGGTTGTTTGATTTTCTATCATATCTCTGGAGTAATTCGATGATGTTCTGAACTAGAAAAGCAAGGAAGGAGTATGATTTTTCTTTGTCTTCTGTTTGTGAGGAAACTCATTAGTACTATGCAAATTGGTCACGAGACATGCTCTACTATGGATCATGGATGACATTTCGGAATTTGCACAGGAAAAGGGTTAACTCTTGTCTGTTTATGCAAGCAATACTCAGGTCATCTTGGTTCAATTATACCTAGATGCTTGTATTAACTTGCTATATCAAAAATCATGAAAGCAATACTCAGGTCATCACCGGTGCTAACATACCCTTTGATGCTTGTATTAACTTTCAACATTTCAAAGCTCTATGATGATACAAAAAGCATGTATAAGCTTTCCAAATGGCAATATTGTATGAATGTCCTGCATGGTTAGTATAGATTGCATTCATGTTAGAATTTGCATCTTGCATTCATAGATTCCTAAAAAGCTGGCAAAGAATCAAAGATTTATATCTTTTCAAATACGACTGAGTATATTTTGACATTCACAAAACATCATTTCATAAATTGTTGCATTAGAAATTCATTTATCATAAACATCATTTTATAAATTATTACATTCATTCATCTATCATAAACATCATACATTCATTCATCTATCATAAACATAATACATTCATTTATCTCATAAAATCATATATATAAATATCATAAATCATGAAGCCATCATATAGTACACATCATATATATATATCATGAAAATCATCTCTGCATTTTATATATCTCAAAATGAATGTCAAAATGTACAAGGATGTCAAACTACAAATGATATAATATCATCAAAAATGTGATCATCTCACAGTGTATACAAAATGTCTCAACAGAATATCATCATATACAATGCACTAGGCCGAGCTATCCTGTGATGGAGCTGGCCTAGGACCTGTACCACCTGCCCCTGATGGACCTGCTCCGCCTAACCCTGGTGGCCCTCTAGGAGGTAATGGTTGTGTCACACCCCTGCTGGTAGTATGAGAGCGACCATGAGTAGATCGTGACTGAGTATAGCTATCTCTCTGCTCAGCTGGGACTGCATCATGATATCTGGTATGATAAAAATCTGCCTCTCGAGTAGCCCTCGTAACCTCTCTCATCATATCACCTGGCAAAGTGCTACCTGCCACTCTCTGTAGGCTATCTGCTAAGGCAATGGCCTACTCACCCCGTTGTCTAGCCGCATCTCTCTCGGCAGTGATCGAAGTCACCTGACCCTGCAACTGTGAAATCAAGGCCTGTGCCTGTGATAGCTGAGCCTGCAAGCTCTGTACTGTGCTCTGCAAAGAGGATATCTGACTCGCTATTGTCGGATCCACTGACGGAGATGGGTCAGTATGCCTCATCCGTGGTCCACCTCTGCCTACACTACCTCCTCTGCCTACACTACCTCCTCTGCCACCTCTCCTGTCGTCTCTCCTGCCACCCCTACCATCACCACCATCATCTCCATCTGAGTCATCATCTCCGCTACCCTCCTCGTCCTCACTGTCCTCTGAATCATCATCACCTGACTCTGAATCTCTCTGTCGACGTCTCTGTCCAATGACAGGAGCAACGACCTCATCAGGATCAAACATGCATGGAGGAGGATGCTGTAGAACATACTGAACATACTCATGTGTTGCCCCTGCATCCAGAACATCCACCTGGTAGTCCCACATCTATGCACCTAAACTGATAAACTCTGCAACAGCTGCATCATAAGAGATCCGTGGGCCCCACACTGCAAGCTCTGCCTGTCTCCGTGCATAAATAGCTGAACCAACAGGCATACCCTGAGTCCGACCAAATTGTCGCAATACACGTCCAGCAAGAAATCTCTCCAAAATCCATGTGGTCCGTCCAATCAAAAATTTGGAAGTGCATACAAAAGGCATCTCCCTCGCATCCTCTGGCCATGGCTCACAATCCAAATATGGCCTCCAGCATACTGTATCCAAACTATCCAATAGCCGCTGCCAATACACTAGCTTGCCCAGTCTAGGCTGAGCAATAATATGTGAATATCTCCATCTGTATGCTTGACCAGCTGGTCGATCTCCTCGAGTCAATGGATGTAACACTGCAAAATGCTCCCATGCCCATATCTGTAATAATGAGCATCCAACCGCAAAACTCCGGCCTCTACCATAGACAATGTGATGTAACTCGTCATATAGGTGGGCTAGCATACAGGTACCCCATGCATATCGTGTGCCCTGCATCACCATGCTCTCTAAGACACGACCCCATCCGATCGCGAACCCCTTCGACCTATGGTCGGGGCACAACACACCTCCAATGAAACCTGCAAGCACAGCTGGTAGTGGTGGGTAGGAATCTGTAATCTCACTCCATGGGATGTAGTACCCAGCTATCTGATCATCTCTGAATATCCGTCTCAAAGCAAGAGTACCTCCAGCCTCTCGTCTGTCAAACACAACTACCTCTCCCATCACTGGGATCCGTAGGATGTGATATACATCCTCAGGAGTCACTGTAATCTCGCCGGTCGGTAAATGAAAGGTGTTGGTATCGCTATGCCACCTCTCTGCAAGTGCTGTCAATAGAGCCCTATTGAGGCGAACCTCGGGCATATCAAGTAATGAAGTCAAACCACAGGCATCAATGACATCTCTATCAGACTGTAATAAATGTGGAATCAATGACCATGTACTCGGAAAAGCCTCTCGTATCTGCAAGACACCTAGTCTCTCCTGTTCACATACATTATCAAAACAACATCAATATCAAATCATTTTAACATATCAATTCAAAATGAATCAATCAAATTATTTGTTTTCCATCATCATGGAATGCAAATAATCAACATCAAGTTTCTTTCTAACAACTTTAGAAGAAAACTTATCTATACTATTTGTTTTTAACAACTTTAAAAGCAAATTTATCAACTACTATTTGTTCTCCAACAATTTGGGAAACAAATTTATCATGTGGAACAAAAAGCGCTACAGAACTAGTTGTATGCGCTACAAAAATCTTTATCAGCGCTAAATAAAATTTTGCGCTACAGAATCAATTAATGGAGCAATGATTTATATCACGGGCGCTATGGAAAAGTTTGCGCTATAATAATTTTTAAGAGCGCTATAAAACAAATCAGGTGCGCTATGATTTCATATGCGCTATGGAAATAATCAAAAGCGCTATGAAATATATCACGGGCGCTATGGAAAATTATGTGCTGTGGAAAATTTCAAATGCGCTACAATACGCCTTAAGGGCGCTACAATATTGTATGCGCTACGAAAATTGTTGAGTGCGCTACGAAAAACTTTAAGAGCGCTAAAACTCAATGTTTTTGAATTAAAACATTAAAAACGTGCGCAAAATGAAATTTTCGACAGACAAGCAGTTACGAGACACATACCGGAGGTCCGTAGTGCGCCGGTCGCTGATAACGTCAGATACGCTCGAAACGGTGTAGGTGAACTGGAAGTGCCATGATTGTCAACCCAGAGCTCAAAATTTACAAATTTTACTAGGTTAAAATTGAAAATGACATGGAAAATGACATTTTTAACCTATATAATGGTAAAATTAGGGCATTTTATCATATTTTTACATACCAGGGGCAATTTCTTCATCAAATTTTCATTTCATTTCTCTTCGGGTCAGTTTCTTCATATCATAAGTTTCGAACGATAAATCGATATCTTTAAAATCATCAAAATTCAAAAATTCAAACATCGATTCATCGTTCGCGGGGGCATATATCTATCAACAAATCAAAAATCAATATTTGGGGCAAAATTTCAAAAATTCTTTGAAGTAATGCGTAAAACACATCACTTCAAAGAGGGGCAAAATGTATACACTTAAAAATGGTCATATCACATTGTCTGGTAATTAATTAAATATTTTTAATATTTAATTAAAATCTTTTGATTCTATCTACGTATAAATAAATTTAAATAATTTATTTATATTGTTCATGATTTCATTTCGATTAAATATTTAATCACCTTTTCATATTCATTTCTTAATTAATTAAATAAATGTTACAATTTATTTATATTAATTATCATATAATCTTAGTTTGAATATTTTATTCAAATAAAGATTAAAATATTATAATTCTTCTAAATATCATTTATAATTAAATATTCCAAAATATTTGATTATTTCTTCTAATCTAATATTCATTTTTAAATCATTTCAAAATTCCTCTAAATCAATTCAAAAATCTATTCATAATTAAATATTTCCAAAAATATTTAATTAAATTCTTCTAAATATTTCAAAAATCTTCTAAAGTCATTCATGATTAAATATTACCAAAATATTTAATTAATTCTTCTATAGTTTTCAAAAAAATCAAATATCAAATATCAAAAAGCAATAAAGGAAATTAAATAAATTTAAATATTTATTTAATTTGGGATTTATCTTCAACTCCCGGGAAACAAACTGCCAAAACAGAAAATTAAATTTCTCTGTTCCTGTGCAGGCTTGTTCCCGTGGGTTGAAGACAAGCTTCCATTCTTCTCTCCAACCTCTCAACCTCCCCCATTTTCTTCTCAACCTCTCAATCTCTCACCATTCAAATCTACCAGACAATTCATAGCCATAGATTCTTGCCAGCAAGGATGAAGCCTGCAAAAAAACTATAAATACAGCTGCCGGGAGCTCCAAAAGATATAGAATTTGAAGCAAGAAAACTATAGCCAAATTACAAGCAGCATTAGCATTCATAGAGTATTATCATAGCAATAGTATAGCAATCATAGCAATAGAATCATGACTCATCTCATCTACAGCCCCTGTACATAATTACAGCCCCTGTCCATCTTCACCATCATTTAGGATAGTTTTCCTTTGCATACTCGTTCTGCAGCAGTCATTTGGAGAAGCTCACACAATCTGAGAGCCAGAAAGCTTCAAACCAATCTCTGGAGATAGAGAAAGACGGAACGTTCTTGAAGAATTGTTATTTTATAGCCAAGTTTATTTCAAATTTTCTTCAATTTAAAGTTCTGTTAATAGTGTTTTGTTTTAATTAGATTAACAATAGAATACATTACACACCTTGCTTTCGATTGATGAATGTGAGTTATACTTTGGCATCTTGGTTTTGCTTGGAGTTCGAATTTCTATGTCCCGAGCTTGCTCTGTGCATTCATGGTTAAAATTTAGGGTTTCATGCCTAGGGCATTGCCATTTCTTTTCAATTTGCTTTCGATTAAACCTAGAATTCAAAGAAGATTTGTAGGAGGTTCCGGGTTAATTGGTTTCATGCCCAACTCCTCAAATTCATGATCTTCATTCAATTTGAGTGAAGTTGTGGCCGATGTTCATGCTTTCCTCCAGCTTCAGGATTTTTTGTCGATCCCGGATTTTCCTGGTTCCTCCTTTTTCCCCTCATTTCCCTGGAGTTCATGTAGTGATTGTCATTTTTCGCAGAAATCCAATTTGACCAGTATTTTTTGGATTTTTTGGGAAGCTTGGTGAAACTTGAAAATTGGTTGAATTGGATGATTTTAATGATAAATTCTTAACATTCCATGATTTTAACTGATATATTACACTGTTATTTGCATCATCTAATGGTTGATTTTGAGCCTTCTTCACCGAAATCCACCTGGGCCAGATTTTTCCAGAATTTCCCTTCTAGCTCGGATTCCGCCACTGGCTCGAAGTTCTAGACTGTGTAGTTTGCGATTGAGTGACGTTTCTGGGTTGATTTCAATTTGCGTTTGAATTTATTTGGATTACGAATACATTGTTGATGAGGGGATAATCTTGATCTTCATGTTGTAATAGTGTTATAATGGATATTATTAATGGTGGTTTTTGCTGAGTGCAAGCTGAATTTTGCTAGATCGTCAAGGAAATTCTGGAGATGAAGTTTAATCTATAAGAGAAATTCAAGATACTCCCCCCCTTGGTCGACATGCTTTGGAGGTTCCTATAAATTGGGCATTTCACCTCATTTGTAATATAGAAGATAAAATAGATACATAGAATAGAAAGACAGATAACTCTTAGAGAAAATTAAGCAATAGAGTAGAGGTAGAAATTAGGTCATTTTGAGCAAGTGTTGTAATAGAACATTGGAATTGTTGCTGAAATTGGGTGATTCAATACAATTGAAGACATTGTGATTTTTTGGTGATCTCTTTTGTGTTGACTTATCTTGCATGGTTCTTATGGTTCTATCTTTCAAATTGCTCAAGGATATTATATATATGTTAGATCTAATTCAATGGTGTTTATGATTTAGTGCTTGAAGTGTTTGCAACAATCCCTGGTCCATACTTTTTGCATCTAGTTGATTTTTAGTTGCTTTGCAAAGTTAGCCTAGACCTTTATATTCATTGTGCTTAGTTCAATTGTGGAGACTTATTCATTTCAATTGCAATTGGGTTGTCTTGGATGAATGTTCATGATCTAAAAATCTTAATACCTTAGAAGATTGCACTATTTTTGTGAGATTGTAGATTTATCTTGGTTAAGTAGGAATTAGTTTATGAGGGATTGGTCCATTTCAAGTATTTCATCATTTGCATTGTTAATCTTAGGAGTAGTTAAATTTAGGAATCTCTTTGAAACCCTAATCTTTTTTATTTCTTTCATCATTTGAGTTAGATTTAGGATTGAAGTATCATCATATTGCAGTTGATAAGTTAAAAGATTCAACATTTGCTTGTAGTAAGGTCCCTTTGTGATTACCAACATTTTCACATTTATCATTGAGTTGTTTATGCATTGTCAAGACCTGACATTAGAGACCTTGGGTTATCTCTTGAGGCTTGCTGATAGAGATTTACCTTTCAAGAGATGGGGATTTTATATTATATATTGCTATCTGAGAAAACATCATCAACTGACTTGGAAGCTATTGAGACAAAATATGTTGAGCTGACAAGTGGTCCTTCTTCTGGATATGATATTTCTACCTATGAGGAAAATGAAAAATCAAGGTATGAAATCTATAGTGCTTTATCTAAGACTAAGCAAACAAAAGTTATTTCTTTGGGCACTGCTTATGAAGTTTGGAAAAAGTTGGAAGATCTCTATGAAGGAAATGATAGTTTGAAATTGTCAAGGAAGCTAACAGCTAAGCGCAGATATGAGAACTTGGAAATGGAAGAAGGTGGAGAAATTGCAAGCTATTTTTAGAGGGTTGATATTACACCAAGTGAAGGTAAGAATCAAAATTTATAGGTAGATGAAGATATAATAGAGAAGATTCTAATGACCTTACTGGAGAGTTACAGTGATAAGGTCTCAGTCATTGAGGAAGTGTATGATCCTAAGAAGTTTACTAAAGAACAAATATTTGGCACCTTGATTGCATTTGAAATGAGAGACTTTGGGGCAGAAAGGAGAAAACATAGTGGCAGCTACAGGACAAAGATGATCGGATGGTGATAGTTAGGAGGTTGAAACAAATTTTACAAGAGGAGAAGTTGAGAGGAGGTACACCTTAAATACAAAGGTATGTTACCTTTTAAATGTTTTAGTTGTGGAAATATTGGTCACTATGCTTCAAGATGTCCAAATAGAGATGTACACAAGAAGAAAAAAAATGATAAGAAGTTCAAGAAATTGTGTTATGGTAGAGAAGATGTTGTAATTTCTAATGATGAATCTGATTTTGAGGTATGTTATTATGTATGCTTGTTTTAACTGTAGAGAATAAATCAATGTCTACTAACTTTGGAGAAAATGTGCAGGAAAGTGTTCCAGAACAAGAAGGAAGAGATGGAAGATTACTCTAGTTCACGCCTTTCATGCTAGACAAGATGAAGACTATTGGGTGATTATTAGTGGCTGCCTCTAATGTGACCAGAGATAAAAGTAAGTTCACTAAGTTTGAAAAGTATGATGGTGGTTTAGTTATGTTTGGAGATGATTCTGGAGAAAAGATTGTTGGGAAAGGAACAATTAGTTTTGATCGAAAGCACAACACTAATGATGTCTATTATGTTAAGGGATTGAGGCATAATATTTTGATGGAAAAATGGGTAGCAAAGGTTCAAGCTTGTGTTTAGGGATAACACTTGAGATTAGAAAAGGGTATGAAACTATGGTGGCTATAGGTAGAACATATGGAAATATTTATCAGCTTAAGGGTGTTGGTGGTTAGTGTCTTATATCTCAAGTTAATGAATGTTGGCTATGGCATCAGAGGATGGGACATGTAAACTTTGAAAATATGATCAGGATTTGTTCAAGAGAGGTTGTTCGGGATCTACCTAAAATTACAAAGCCTACCAATATTGTTTGCAGAAGTTGTTAGTTGGGAAAACAAACAAGATGCAACTTTAAAGGAAAAGAGAAATAAACTATTGGAATGTTGGAACTAGTTCATATAGACCTCTGTGGTCCTACAAGAATAAGAAGTCTTAATAGTGGGTGCCTTCTTTTAATTGATGATTATTCTAGAATGAAATGGGTTACTTTTCTTAGGAAAGCTTTCCGAGCCACGGATAGATTCAAGTGTTCCAAGGCTATGGTAGAGAATGAAGTGAACCTATGAATCAAATTTTTAAGGTCTAATAGAGGTGGATAATTCGCTTCTAGCAAGTTTAATACATTTTGTGAAGAGCATGCCATAAAGAGACATTTTTTTGCTCCTATAACTCCTCAACAAAATGGATTTGTAGAAAGGAAGAACTAGATTGTTCAAGAGGTTGCAAGGACCATGATGAAAGAGGTAAATGTACCTGATGTATACTGGAGAGAATCAATTCCAATTGTTGTTTGCGTTCTTAACAAAGTTCAGATCAAAGGTAACAACACAGACTCCTTATGAACTATGGACTGGAAAGATTCATACTGTTAAGTACTTTAAGGTGTTTGGAAGAAAATTTATATTAAAAGAGGTAATGAGAACCTAGGAAAGTTTAATGCTAGATGTGATGAAGGTATTTTCCTTGGATATTCAACCAATAGCAAATCTTATAGATGCTTCAACAAAAGATTGAGAAAGATTATTGAAAGTGCAAATGTAAAAGTTGATGAAGATATGCATAGATGGAGTTGAGATAAGTGACATTATTTGGATGAGACTATCTATGGAAAAATACGAGAGAATAGGAGGAAGAGAAAGAATATATTGAAGAAGCGAAGCTCACGAAACCTACTCCTAAAGACTCCCTAAATATATGCAGGAAAGAATCATCACGAAGACAATGGTGGAGATAAAAGTGAAGATGTAAAAGATAAAGAAGCAAAGTGGTAGAAGTGAGGAAAATCATTGTTTCTTTCAAGATAGAACCCTAAGTCTATGTGTGAAACATGCAAAGATGAAGTGGGTTAGAGCAATCAAAGAGGAATTGCAACAAATAGAGAAGAATCAGACATGGGAACTGGTTCCTAGACCTATGAACAAGAATGTAATTTGTTCAAAGTGGGTGTTAAGTAATAAGTTGAATTAGAATGGTAAAGTTGTGAGAAACAAAGCAAGGCTTGTATGCAAAGGTTATTCCTGGGTTCGAGGATGAACTTTGAGGAGGAGAATTTTCAGTGGCAGAATGGAGGCTATTCAGATGTTCTTAGCATTTTCTGCCCACACAGATTTTAAGGTATATTAGATGGATGTTAAGTATGCATTCTTGAATGGAGAACTAGAAGAAGAAGTGTACATGGAACAATTGGAGGGATTTTAGTTATCAGATAAATTGGACATGGTTTGCAAGTTGAAAAAGGAATTGTATGGACTCAAATAGGCTCCTAGGGCATGGTATGCAAGATTGGATAGATATTTGACACATCAAAGATTCAACAAAGGCTTCATAGATAGTAATGTTTGTTTCAAGGTTAAAGGAAACAAAATGTTGATAGTGGTTGTGTATGTTGATGATATCATCTTTGGGGGAAATGAAGGTATGTGCAAAATATTTGAAGAAGAGATGCAAAAAGAGTTTGAAATGTCTATGATTGGTGAGTTTAATTTCTTTCTAGGACTTCAAGTGAATCAAATTGATAAGGGCATATTCATTTCACAATCAAAGTATCTCAAATAATTGTTGAAGAAGTTTGGAATGGATGACTCCAAATCTGTCTATACTCCTATGGTGACCAGATGCAAACTGAGTAAGAATGATGAATCTCCTAAAGTTAATTAGAGCATGTACAGATCTATGATTGGTGGATTGTTATATCTGCGCTACTGGGCAGATATCATGCCTGTATGTTTGGTTGCTAGATTTCAAGAAGAACCAAGAGCACATGTTATAAAATTTGTGAAGGGATATTTAAGATATCTAAAGGCACTCAAATTATGGCTTGGCTTGTGGTATCCCTAGGATATTGATTTCACTTTAAGTGCTTTCACTAATGCTGATTGGAGGATAATTGTGTGTAGATGAAACGGAAGAGTACAAGTGGTGGTGGTCTTTCTTTGGAAGGTGGTTTCATGGTAGAGTATATTAGGTAGCATCTTACTACACATAGGTGTTATGGATGAAGCAAATTTGAAGGATATAGAGTGATATGTGATGAGCCTATCCCTATCTTATGTGATAATACAAGTGCTATAAACATTTCAAAGAATACAGTAATGCATTCAAGGACAAAACACATATCTATCATATATCATTTCTTGAGGGAAAAGGTATTAGAGAATGAAGTCAGGTTGGAGTATGTGCTAGGTACAAAGGATAAAATTGTAGATATATTTACTATAAGGCCCTTCCAAAGGATACTTTTGAGTATCCCAGGGAGAAGTTGGGGGTTACTTCCCCTCCTTCCTTGAACTAGGTGCACATGGAGGTGCATCAATCCAATGGATCTAAGGATTCTTCATTTGTCTGGACTAATGATTGATTTCCTCCATGAAATTACAGAATCATTCTTACTTGATGAAATGGAGTGCAAGGAAAAGAGAGTGCAGAAAAAGTTGAGTAGGTTTTCTAATCATAAAAAATAAAGGAGAGTGCAGGAATGGAATGGATGTTATCTTTGATGGTTTTTTCACATCATGTGTTTCCATCAATGATAAAGGGGGAGATTGTTGCAAGTATGAATGAGTATGGTGGTGTTGTCATTAATGTTGTCATTGATGTCAACACAGTATAGGTTGTTGTAGAGAAAGGAAATAAGTGATTGTAGGTTGTGCATGTATAGTTGAGATGCTATAGAGATTTTGTGAGTACATGGAGCTATCTTTATAGTGTTGTAGGTATGCTGACATGATGAGTTGTCAAGTGATTTTGAGAAATAGTAAAGACAAAGTTGTGTGTGTGTTCAAAATGTGCTCTAGTTTGTGCTCCACATTTTTTATGTGTTGATCCTATGCTTGTGTAGATATGAAGTGTTGTTTATGGGAATCATTGGGTGATATATCTTGGATTATAGCTTCTAGTTTGATGAAGAGTGAGAGTTGTGTTCACCAATGAGTGAATTGATTTGGCAGAGCTGTTTGTCTATGGATTGGGAGAAATGTATCTGCTTTGCAGTCCTCTGCTGGTTTGTTTTAGGTGTTGTGGATTTTCTAGAAGGTTTTTAATAATGGTATTTGTGTTCTGACAAAGGTGTTCATGGTTTGGTGCTCCGAAAGATGAGTTTCAAAGTTCTTGTGTGTGTTTGTGCAGTCTAGATGGATCGATGGGAGTGTTCTGAGTATGAGGATTGTTGCAGTTGATGTGGATGAATCTAATGGCATCCAAGATGTGTTCTAGTGTATGGTAAAGCTTTTTATGTGGTTCGCACGTTATCTTCTTGTTGTGGAAGCGTGTACTTCAAAGTTCACTTGTGTTTTCATTAGGTTTGGTTGACCTAGTGTCTACATGTCATGTGAAGGATAAGTATCAATTGAGGAAGCATGTGATTGATTTGAGATGTTTCTTTGGGTCTTGGTTAAGTTTTGGTTTGGTCTTCTCTCATTCTCTTCCACCACGGGAATGTTGAGTTGCCGACCTAATTGGAATTTGTAAAATGAAGCGTGTGCAGCCAATGTTGGAGACATTTTCTAAGGTTGAAGATGGTATATATACAAGTTGAGATGTTATGGATTGATGTATCAAGAATGTAACAAGTGTGAGAAGCAAGAGTGTGTGAAAGTGAATTGAGGCAACAATACTTTAATGTGTTAGATTCCTGAAAGTAGTGAGCTAATGATTTTTGCAATCTTCTAATCAAGGCTACAGATGTGTGTAATTTGTTGTGGTGGATTTTTTTGTTATCTTTTGTATCTATAGGTAGTGAGCCTCCCTTTTGGATAGTGAGTCCTATCTCTAGGAAGTGAGCCTTGTATCTGGACAGTGAGTCCTTCTTGGGCAGCAAGCCCTTTGGTAGTGAGCCTCTTTGAAATTGGTTTTGGAATTACTTTATATTGTGAGTTAATCCTCATCATGATTTTTCCATTATTGGGTTTTCCATGTAAATCTAGTGTCTCTTGTGTTGATATTGCTTTTTGTTATTTGCATTTCATGTTCATACTTAATAATATAATAAAGTGGATGTGAAGTTGATAAGTGTTTGAGATTTGTGATTGAGTTTGGTGACAACTGATTCACCCCCCCTCAATTGTCTTGCACCTTTCAATAGGGGGTTCATCAATGATGTCCTTGCCTATGTAAAATGTGAAGAGAAATCATAGTTCAACCACTGGGATTGACACCAACTCTGTCTCTATTTTTGGAGATTTTTTATGTTTTCTGATCTTTTTGGATTATGATGTAGTCTATTTTTTTTTGGATTTTGATGTTTTTTGTTTTTTTTGGATTTTGATGTTTTTGGATTTTAAAGCTAATACCATGTCTAGGATCCCATAAAGACGTAAGTCAAGGAATTTCCCCTAGTTAGGTATATGACCAAATTATTATGGGCAAGGAGTTTGATGGATGCCAATTTATTATGGATGGATATGAAAGATGAAGGACGTTAAATGTCAATGGTTCTCAGGCCATGAGAAGGATGAAATTTTTTTATTATGGATGAATGATATGTAGGAAGGATGATTGAAAGTGAGAAACCAAATAGAATGAAAGTAGATGATACAACAAATACTGACTACACATGGCACTTGTTTGCCAGGTTTTCACCATGGTACTTATCCAAAGCACCATCGAAGTGGTTTTCACTATTGGACAAATTATTCCTCTTTAATTTTTTTTCTTTCTATTTTTCATTTTTTTGGTGTCACCAAGATGCCTGTTTTCCTAGTTTTCATCAGGGTGATGAAGTTTTTGACTTTTTGATTTTGATTTTTTATTTTTTGACTTTTGATGGGATCCTCTAAAATATAGGCATAGTACTTATGAAGATGCATGCTATTGATAGTCTTAGTTAATGGTTCACCTTTTAGAGTAGAAAAATGATAAGCACCAAATCCATATGTTGTTATGATATAAGGACCCAACCAACTAAGCTCAAACTTTCCAGGTTTTTCTCATTCCATCTGATTCTTAGGATTCTCTTTCAAGACTAAGTCATCAATGTCAAAATGTATGACTCAAAATTTCTTATTGTAGCTACAATGAAGATGGTTTAGATACATCTACAAATGTACTAAGGCATTCTGTCACTTCTCATCCAATAGATCTAGCTCATGCAAATGGGATATAGAGTATTCTTCTTCATCAATGAACTATTGCATAGATACTTTCAAGGATGGTAACTTGACCTCAATGGGAAGAATGGCTTCGGATCCAAAGATAAGGTGATATGGATTGGCTCTTGTGGGATTGAAAATGCTAGTATGATAGTCCATAATGTAGGATTGAGTTGGATGTGCTAGTCACGACCAGTGTTATCAACAATCTTCTTTAAGATTTTTTAGGATAGTCTTATTAGATGCCTCAGCTTGAATATTGCCTTGGGGGTAGTATGGAGTGGAAAAATGATGTTGGATATGGAATCTCTCACATAATTCATAGAAATCCTAATTTTTTTAAGATACAACCATTATTCATGATGATTGATTAGGGAACACCATACCGACATATGATGCAGTTAAGGATGAACTTGGATATTTTCTTATCAATGATATAGGTCATTGGAATGACTTCGATCCGTTTAGTAAAGTACTCAGTTGCAACACAGATAAATTTATGACCATTATAAGCTTTAGGGTGAATCTTTCCCATGAGGTTGAGTCCCCATTGAGAGAATGGCCATGGTGATATAAGTGGATGAAGTTCCTAAGTAGGTGTGTGTACAAGATCTCCATGTATTTGAAATTGGTGATATTTCTTCATAAAGTAGTAGGTATCACATTCCATATACTATTGTTTACCTCTTATAAGGCCATTTGTGCTTCATTTGAGTCAAGACATCTTAAGAGGGTGTTATCTAGGATATGGCAATAAAGGGTATCATCGATGATGACATATTTGGATGATTGTTGAATAAAGGTATTGTGTTGGTTAGTGGACAAGTCAGGAGGGATAATTTGGTCATGTAGGTAATTGTAAAAGTATTTTTACCAAGGATATTCAAGACCAACAAGTTCACACATGAGTTTAGATTTGGGGACATCAAACGTAGGGATCAACAATTGTTCCACCAAGAACTCATACTGCAAGGCATTGTTAGGAATATCCAAGAGAGATCTAATGCTTTCCATTACATCAACTACTTTGTTCTAGATCCTTAGGATTTTCTCAAAGGTGATAACATTGAAGTATAGTTTAAAACTATCAACCATGTGCTTATAGGGGGCAAGCTTCTCATCTTTTGTATCATAGTCATCATTAACTTGATGGATAACCAACTGGGAGTCACCATAGACTTGGAGATCCTTGTTTTTCTATTTTATAGCCATTCAGAGTCTTGTCAACAATTCTTCATACTCAACCATGTTATTCGTGCACATGAATGCTATTCTATATGACCTAGGTAGTGATTTCCCTTGAGGTGTGATAAAATAATACCAAATTCTAAACCATGATTTGTGTAAGACCCATCAAAGTACAATTTCCATGTTGTAGGGGTTTCTATTGCAAAGATGGATTCATCAAGAAAATCAGATACTAGAGGATGTTTTGTTGTCATTGGTGCAATCAACTATCACTTGTCTTTTTCTTGCTTTAAGATCAACATATTCTATATCATATTCAGTCAAGATGATGACCCACTTTTCTAGTTTACCTATCAAAGTTTCTTTGCTCAATAAATAATTCAAAGGATCAATCTTAGCTATCAATTTTGTTGAATGGTTCAACATATAGTGTCTAAGCTTTTGTGCGGAAAAAACAACTATAAGGCATGCTCATTCAATGGGGCTATAATTAAGCTCATATCCTACAAGAGTGCTATTGATATAATAGATTGCTCAATCCTTTCCATCATTGTCATTCTATGATATCAATGCCCCCAGTGTGGATTTCGTTGTTGATATGTATAATATTAGTGTAACTAAGGTAAAAATCTAGGCTAGCATGAAAAAAAATGAATTGAAAAAACCCTAGCTAAACAATGAAGCACAAAGGAGTGAAAATGCATAAAAGAAAGGAAATATTTCAACAAAAATCTTCAAGCCCTCCATGATTGACCTTCATTGCACCTTCTCCATTTGCTACAATATTATGTTTTCCCTCAAATTTTTGATGAGAAACTATGACTATGACAAGACCTAAGAAAATATTGAAGGATTTGATCTAAAATGCAAGTATAATCAAATTTCTAAAAGAAAGAAGTATGGAAGCCTAAATTCTGAAGCATGAAGTATGAAGAAGTGATGAAGTTAGGAGATGATCAAAAGTCCCCAAATGAGGTTGACATTGCCTTTTTATAAAAAAATAATTTTAGATGAATGGCCAAGATTGAAAGTTTGACAAAGCCCTAAGATCAAAGGCTAAAATTAAATGTGACAACCATCAATTAGGGTTAGGGAAACATTAGGGTAAAATTTGAAATGAAGGGCTATGATTTTATTTTAGAAAATTCAAATCAATGGACAAGAATGCATGTTTTGTTGCTTCTGGATTCGATTGTGTTCCAATTTTTTCATCAACATTTTAGATCACACTCTGTGATCCATCATCATGATAGAGTGTGATCCAAAATGTTGATGAAAAAATTGGAACACAATCGAATCCAGAAGCAACAAAACTAATTTCATATGGATTGTGGAAATCTAATTGCAAGAATGCATGTGACAAGAAGATATTGGGCATGAAAAAAGAGGATGTTGGAGAATCAAATAATCATTTAAAATTATTTGATTCAAGAAGTGATGTTGACCTTTTGAATTAAAAATTAATTTAATTCAAAAGTGGTGGGGTCATGTGATAGTAAATAATTATTTCAAATTATATACTTGGTGGGAAAATAGAAAGTGGGGAATTTTAAATAAATGACTATTTAAATTTAGAAGAAAAGTCAATATGATAATTAAATAATTAATGATAATTATTTAATTATGGAGAAAATGGACAAGGTGGACAATAATTAAATAAATCATAGGAATTTATTTAATTATAAGAAGACATAAGGAATTAATGATGTACTTAAATAAATAAATAAAATTTATTTATTTAAATAATGAAGAAGAAATAATGGACAAATAATAATTAAATAAATTTAAGCTTTTATTTAATTATAGAGGGACATAAGAAATTAGTGACGTATTTAAATAAAATAAATGTAATTTATTTATTTAAATAGTCAGGAGGACTAAAAGACATGAATTAATTAAATAATTAAGAATTATTTAATTAATAGTTGAAATTGGACAATAGGACATAATCAAATATTTTAATTATGTGAGGAGGATGTTTGAAATAGAAAAATGTGATTTGTAGGTTTAGTACATTTTTATGTGTCTACAATTAGGTGTCTACCATCAGTGGAAGACATGATTACTAGAGGAGACAATAGATAATCCTTTATTTGTTGAAATGCCTCTTGACAACATTCAGTCCATATGAAGGGCTCTTTTTCATAACAAATATTGAAATGGATGACACTTATCTCCTAATTGAGGAATGAACCTTTAGATAGACTGCAACCTTCCTTATAGAATTTGCAATTGACTTATGTTTGTTGGTAGAGGCATATCCATGATTGCTTTCACTTTTGTGGGATCAACTTCAATTCCTCTATGAGAGACAATATATCCTAGAAGTTTTCCTGATTGGACCTCAAAAATACACTTCTTCAGGTTTAGCCTAACCTTATACTCTTCCATCCTTTTGAAAATCTTGCCTAGTACTGCTAGATGACCATTTCTTGCTAAGGATTTTTCTTGTAAATCATCAACATAATCTTCCATAAGCATATGCATGTAGTCATGAAAAATGGTGATCATAGCTCTCTGATATGTTGCTCTAGCATTCTTGAGACCAAATGGCATAAAATTACAAAAAAGGTACCCCAAGCATAGGTGAAAGTTGTTTTATGTTGATCCTCGGGGGTGATTATGACCTGATTATATCTCGAGACACTGTCCATAGGCGATAACATCTCATATCCCGTTGTGAGATCTATGATGTCAATATTAGGCAATGAGAAATCATCTTTAGGATAAGATTTGTTTAGATCTCTAAAATATATGCATACTCTAATTCCACTAGTCAGTTTGCTGATAGGAATAATATTTGATATCCATTCTGCATAGTCTATGTGATGAATGAAACCAACATCAAAATTTTTCTTCAATTCAACCTTCACTAGGAGTGTAATTTGTGGGTGCATTTTCCTCAATTTATGCTTGACTAGTTTAGCATTTGGGATCAGTGGTAAATGATGTAGAACAAGTTTAGGGTCCAACCTAGGCATATCAGCATATTTCCATACAAAATTGATTTGTCTCTTTGAAAAGAATTTAGTGAACTCTAGTTTTTCTTCAATGGTCAAAGATGTTGCAAGGTGAATGATTATAGATTATCCTTTGTTCTAAGATTTACCTCTTTTGATTCTTCCACAAGCAATGGTAATCTATCTCAATCTATGGGGAAACTATCCAACCCTCCATCCTTAGTGTAAGGAAAATTAGATGCGGAAACAAATTCTCCTAACGCCAATACTCGTGAAAGAATGTGGTACTTTAAATTTCATAATTACAACCAAGTTAAGATGCACTAAGAAACGTGACATAAAATGTGAGTTTTGACAATCACACGTGAACACCAGATATACGTGGGAAAACCCTTACGGGAGAAAAACCCACCACACCAAGAGAAATCACTTTGTATTATAGTAATTGAGATTACATACAATTTATAGACTTATCTTTCAGGTGTCTGTTTATAGCAACATTCACCATTTACAAAATTGCACAGGAACCTTCACAATTATAGTCCATAAAATAGAATTCTTCCATTGCTTCAATCACACAACAATCTGTTGAACCAACCAACCAATCACCATCAACAATCTCATAGTATATCCATGTTGAACTCTATTTGTAGAACTTCCTCATAGAACTGTCGCAACTGACTATCTTCCAACTATTCCCATTCGGCTCCTCCTATTCGTCCATGAGACTCCACATAGGATGGTCTTACTAGGTCAACAGACTCATGCCAATGTATCAAGATCTTGGGCAGACACTATCGTTGTTCGATGCCACATAGACTTCATATCGATGTTGCCAAGAGTCTTTGTTATTGCTAAGATGTTCTATCGAGCCTCATGAGTTACACCGAGTCACCAAGCAGTCACCCAGACCTATCACATTCGCCAGGAGATCATAGCGAGTCACCAAAGGTATACCGAAAACACAAGTCATATCAAGCTCCAAAAAATAGTCGGCAAGACATATCAATATTGCCAAGAGGTTTCTTTGAGACATAAAGGTTACCCTGAAGTGTTCACCTATCGCCAAGACATTGCCCTTTGCTGAGAGAACATAATTGACTCATATACATTCAAGACTCCAAAATAAAACAATGTTGGTGAGGTACAGTAGCCTCGCTAAGACTTCCCGAAAGCTCTAGAATACCGGTGAAAGCTTCATCTGCCACCAAGAGTTATGCATCAAGATCCTGGCAAGATGTTCTGCTGAGACTCTTCAACATTCACTATGATGTCTTCGGGACTGTTAATTGCCCCAATAGCCATCGCTATTGGTGCAAGACATCTGAAATATCATTAAGAGGTTTCTCTGGATTGTCGAGTTAAGCACCAAGAATGCTTGATGTGTCTCTCGTCGGCAAGACTTTCATTGTTCATTGGGACTTCACCGCAACCATATGCAGCTACGGTGAAGATACTAACAAGATTCCTATCATGACATTAGCTAAGACGCTTTACCAGGTGGTGCCATATCACATCATGGTCGCCAAGAGTCTCCTCATACACGATGAATGGCCTTTCGCCTGCAGGTTGTCTCCCAAGCACTATGAGATCATAACAAACACTCCTTGTCATGTTATAGACCAAAGTGAATCCTTTCGTGAAATACTTTTGTGTAAGGTCATGCTGACTTGTGCAAAAACATAATAATGATATACACACCGCTTTCACAATGACATTGAAGTCAGCTACATCACTTGGCTCACATGGAGGTTTCATCAGATAGTTTAACATATTTCCATCATTAGGCACCTTAGAGATGTTTTTACCTTTAGATACGTCCTTTATTTTTTACTTTTTCTTGGTCTAAAGGTGCCTTTCGATTTTTGCCTAGAGACCTATTCTTTTTATTTTTTATTTTCCTCACTTTTACGACTAGAGGAAGGAGTAGACTCTCCAAAATATGCTACATTTTCAAGCTCTATGATGAAACCACCTTTATGATCCCCACTTGGTATCCCTTCTTGAAGTCCCATGAACTCAGCGGTTGCTTTGCCATTCTCGAATGTGTCTAAACTCGATGGTCCTTATTGATTCCAATCTATTAGCTATGGGTAAATGAGGGGTAATCCATCATTGGTGTCATTAGGGGTCAATGAATAAGTGGATATGGTGAAAATAGAGGTATCATCAAGATCCCAAAAGGAATCGATCTAGATATTGATGTCCATTATATTGGTTGGGGAAGAGGACAGGTCAAGCTCTTGGAAGATATCTACTAGGTCATAGTTACTCGATGTGTAGGGATCCCATTTCCACTCATTAGAGTCAGTTTTAGTATAGTATTCCTTAGATTTATCAATTTCATTTGAAGCATTAATGTTCTCACTCAAAGGAAACTTAGTACTAGGAGGACTCACTTTTGGTGGTACATACCCTAACCCAATATTCTTTGGTAACCAAGGAGGTAGTATGGGTTCTATCATTCCATGTTTGTTCAAACCAAGACCACTATGTCCATCATAGCCTTGTTGCTTCATTATCTAGAATCCTTATTCTTCATCTTTATAAATCCATGTAGAAATATCCTTGCCTATAGATTCTTTTATTAACTCTCCCCATCTAGTGAAGGTAGTGGGAGGATTATGGATGATGATTTCAATTTATTTCTTGGTACGACAGGGTTTTCCATAATATTTTGGTGATATAGGAAGCTTCCCAACACAAAATAAGCTCTCCATGTTATATTCCCCACATCCCTTGTCATGGATCTAGACATTGGGTTTGGAAGGTGTGGTGAATGGAGTGGATGATTTGACTAGGGAAGATGGATCGATGTAATGTGATAAGGACAAAGATGGAGCTTCTTGATTGATAGGAAGTTGATATTCAATGGTCCCTCTTAGATTTCTATAATATTGGAAGGGATCAAGATCACTTGCTATAGTAATTTTGGTTCCATTATGGGGAAACTTCAGAAATTGATGGTATGTGGATGGTACAGCTCTCATGGCATGAATCCTTGGGCAGCAAAGGAGAAGATTATAGGGTAAGTATAGATCCGAGACTTGGAATATTGTGTTTTGAGTAGCAGGCCCAACCCTCACGAAAAGTGTGATTATACATTTGGATGAACATTCGACATCCTCATAAGGCTGGATAATAATTTTCTTAGATTCATCTATACAAGCTTTAGAAATCCCATTGACGTGACCAATTTTAGTGTACATATATTTAGACCTACTCCACTATTTGATTTTATGTTTATTAATGTAGACTTCAAGGTGAAAATGATCATTATGATTTGGTTTATGTGTGGAAATAACTTGCTTAAAAAACATGACATGATGGTTTGTGGATAGGTATCCTACCATGGCCTGAAATTGGTTGATATTTAGGTCAATGGGTATGGATGTATCTTGCAAGGCTTTGTCCAGAATGGTCTTATGCTCAGGGGATATGCGAAGCAACTCAAGAATGGATATTTGTGCACGAGTCTTTCCTAGATGATCCAAGAGGTTATATTGACTTTTTGGTTTCACATTGGGAGCGAACCCTTATAGGGTCACCTTAGCTTTGTGGGTGGTAATTGCACATTCTAAACTTTTATTAATGGTGATGGTAATAACATGATTATCAAGGGCTCAAATGTGATTAATGGTATAGTCATGTCCACCATTGGTATAATTAGCATTGTTATTGTTCCCTGAACTAGATTCCTTCCCTTTTCCATGGTTTTGCAAGGGGGTCTTGAATATGGTGTGATCAACATTAGTCTTACCTTGTGAATTGTCCATTGTTATATCACCTTGTTCAATAAGGTCTTGGATAAGGTTCTTGAGTGTCCAAGATGATGATGTTTTATGTCCTATTCTATGATGGTATTCATAATTTTTTTTTCATTCCACCAATTTGGTTTAGCTAATGTTGGTTCGTATGTTTTAATGTTTGGAAGATGAATGATGTTTTATTGTAAAATTTTCTTCAGGATTGAATCGATGGGTTCCCCTAAGGGTGTTTATGTTTTATTAGGAATGTTGGCTCATGAAGGACCTTTACATTGTTGATTATTTTGGATTATATTCATTGTCTAATCATGGCTTGGTGTTGGGGTATTAGGTTTGGATGGACCTTTAAGATGAATGGTGGGGTGAATTTTTTTTACCAATTTAGCATCAACAACCCCATCATTAGTGTCATTCTTATTTCTAGACCAAAAATTTCCTTTGTCACTAGGAGGATCTTGAGTTTATTTAAATATTTTGACTAGTCCTTTTTCCACAAGAGCTTTCTCTATAAAGGATCCCTCCTTAATGAAATCTTCAAAGGTGGTGCAATATTGGATTTCAAGTTATGCATTAGTTTTGTGTGGAGGTTGTCTATAAAGATCAGAACCAACTATTTTTTTGGAATATGACAAGGAAATTTGCTATAAATGCTTTTCCATATTTGATAGAATGATGTGAGTGTCTCTCCCTATTTTTGTTTAGTTTTGCAGAATTTTTCTAGGTTCATGTCATTTTCAATGTTGTAGGAAAAGTGTGTAATGAACTTGTCATCCAAGTCACCCCATGTTTGTATCCTAGGAGGAAGGTGTGCAAACCACTCTATAGCCTACCCTGAAAGGCTATATGGAAATAATATCATCAAGTATGTAGGCTCAAAAGCAATTTCCATACATGTCATGTTAAACTCTCGTATGTGTTCCACTAGATCTCCTTTCCCTTTGTATCTATTAAAGCTTGGAGTGTTAAAGTGTGGTGGAAAAGGTGGCATATATATTCTTTTATCAAAGGGATAAGGACATTATTCCTCCATTGAGTATGTCTTCTTGGTTATCCCCAATTGTATTTTTTCCATTTTTTGTTGTATTGCTTGCATTTGTTGCATCAAGGCTTCATAGGTGATGGTGATTTTTTGGTTGAATTTGCATGAGGGGGCTAGTATTTGTGTTAAGAGTGTTGAGTTGGATATATGATGGGTTCGATGTAAATGTGGGATTTAGATTGGCACCCTATTACAAAGGGATCTAATTTCCCTATTGATTGTGAGGTGCAAACATGGTATTGATTTAATGTTGTGGAGGTGTGAAGTTGGTATTTGGAGGTTGTGGTATGAAATTGGTGTTTAGTGTGATGTGTTGTTGGGATGAAAATGGGTTGGTGTTCAAGCTTGACCCAAAGGACATGTTGGTGTTAGGTGTAGTGTTGACCATTTGGGTTTACACTCTTGGTGAGGAAATGTGAATCCTTCTTGTCTTGTTAGGTGGGTTTTGTTTTGCATTGATTGATGGTGTACTATTTTGAGTGCCAAATGGATTTGCAAAATTTATACTCATGGAACTAGAGGATGAAGCAAATGGAGTACCAAAGGTAGGGGTTGGTCCTTGATAAGTCGCATGTGTTCTTTTGGTATCTAATGTTGGAGGATTGGGGATGTGTGTAGAAGTCAAGTTATGTGTTGTTGCCCCAAGTGGAAAACTAGTGTGCATTTATTGTTGTATAGGAGAAAATTTTCACCCCTCTTGCAAATTCCCATTTCACATCCCTCCACCTTAGAAAATAAAACCCGTCTAAGAAATTCCACATCACCTATCTACAATACATCCACTTGGAACTTTTCCTTTGTGTTAGTGGAGGAATTTCTATCAGGGTTGCATGCATGACACACAAATGTTTGCATGGTGCATTATCATCCCTAACATATTCTTGTCTCCAAAATCTAGAGAGACATTATGTTATCCATTGGGGACAAATTGTAACACCTCTATGTTGGCAACACAAGGGCAGACAATTGAGGGGGGTGAATCAGTTGTCATCAAATTTCAAACTTATTCAACTTATTAACCTTATTCTCAGATCTGATCATTAATCATGAAAGAATAAATGAAAAAAACATCAAAAGCACACATAACACCAAGATTTTTACATGGAAATTCTGTTAGGGGAAAAACCATGGTGGAGGTCAATCCACAAGATTATACTGGGCTGTTAAAATTATAAAGAAATATGAATGGGGAATGCACATGCATTTAGGAACACTACCTAGAGCTCACTACTCAATTACAAAGGAAGACACACTTTCTTCCAGAAAGGTTTTGATTAAATCCATCAGACTTTGTATCGAGAAAATAATATCTTCTAATTCCTGGTTATAGTTCCGGTTAAGCACATGAACACTTCTTCACTCTTCTTCACTCTTCTTCACTCTCCTTCACTCTCTGCACTACCTTCAAATGATCTAAACAATATTCACACATAGTACTTGAATAATTCACACTTGCACACTCATTCATGCTTCCAAATGATAAAACAATCACTCTTATATACCCACAACAAGAGATTACATCGCTATAAGTCGGCTTCAACAAAATAGCAAGAAAGAATATAAATAGTTGGCTCAGATCAATAAAGATTATTCATGCAAATCAACCAAGGTCCACCAAAACATAGTGAAGACCAAAAACAACATCCTCAAACATGAACCACTTCAATTAATTACTCCTCGAAGATCCACAACACGCTTCAACACCTTGTTGGCCAAGAACATGAAAAACATGAACACGCAAGAGAAAATATCGGATCACAAGCACAACGATTAATGCGGACGTGCAACATAGATAGAGAATGAAATAGAAACATACAAAAACACCATGAAACACTAGATAAGATTCCACAACAACTAAACTTACTGAAATTGCATGATCTTCATTCAAGAACACAAACTGAAGTAACAGAAAAACTGTCAGAATACAAATCTTCATAGCTTGATCAAATCTTCACGTGGATCTTTGAAACTTGACATGGATAAAATAGATATAATTAACAAGAAAACATTTAGTCCAAAACCTCTGAACAACAATGTACTGATCACACTGACATAATTAACTTCACTTCACCACTGACAACCTGTAGCACTTCTTATTACAATTTTCTCAATATCCTTGACATATACAACTTCTAATGCAATAGTGCTAACAATGTCGACATCAATGACAACCACATATCAACAACACAACCACAACATCCAACAATCTCCCCCTTTGGAATTGATGGAAACAGATGATGTGAAAAATACCATGAACACAACTACACTTACTCCACCTTAGGTTCTGACTCTTCTCTCCTCAAGTCTTCTCCCCACAAATATTTTTCACATGATTCTTCTCCCCCTTTGTCATCAATGACAAAGATCTCTTCTATTTAAGCTTTGAACCACATATCTAAACATTTGACTACTCCCCTTGAGTAGCAGCCACCACAACATCAATCCAGATCAAAATATGATCATAAAATGTACAGATCGATGCAAATCAATGCATCCTTAGTTTTGATTAGGAGGGGTAATCACCCCTAACTTCCCTCTGAGATACTCAAAATTATCCTTAGGCAATGGCTTGGTAAATATTTCTGCAATATGCTCCTTAGTAGGCTCATACTCCAATCTGACTTCCTTTCCACTTAATTTCTCCCTCAAAAAGTGAAACTTGATAGATATATGCTTGGTCTTGGAATGCAGCACCAAATTCTTAGAAATGTTAATAGCACTTGAGTTATCATAGAATATAACAATAGGCTCATCATACAAACTTTGATATCCTTCAACATTTGCTTCATCCACAGTACTTGAGTATAATTATTAGTAGCAACAATGTATTCTGCCTCTGCAGTAATAAAGAAATGGCATTCTGCTTTTTGCTTAACCATGAAATCAACTTTTTTCCCAAGAAAAATGCTCCACCACTAGTACTTTTCTTGTCATTCACATCTCCTGCCCAATCAACATCAGTAAAGGCACTCAAAGTAAGATCATCATCTTTAGAATACCACAACCCAAAATCAACTATCCCCTTCAACTATCTAAAGATCCTCTTCACAACAATCACATGAGATTATTTAGGATCAACTTAAAATCTTACAACAATACATACAACATTCATGATATTAGGCCTGGTTTGAGTCAAATAAAGCAATCCACTAATCATTGATTTGTATCTAGTCTGATTTTCTTTTAGAGAATCATCATCAGTTGTCAATTTGCATCCGGTCACCATGGGTGTACCAACTGGCTTTGAATCTTCCATACCAAATTTCTTCAGCAATTCTTTCACATACTTGGATTGAGATATAAAGATCCCTTATCCAACTGAGTAATTTGCAATCCCAAGAATAATTTCATCTCTCCAATCATTGACATCTCAAACTCATTCTGCATCTCATCAACAAACTTCATGCACAAGCTATCATCTCCTCCAAATATGATATCATCAACAAAAACTTCCACAATCAAATCTTTATCATCATTCTTGAAACATAGATTACTATCAACAGTACCTTTGTTAAACCCAAGCTTCACCAAGTACTTATCCAATCTAGCATACCATGCTGTAGGGGCTTGTTTGAGTCCATAAAATGCTTTCTTCAATCGACAAACCATATCTCCTTGATCAATCAATTGGAATCCATCTGGCTATTCAACATACACCTCTTCTTCCAACTCACCATTTAGCAAATCTGATTTGACATCCATTTAATAAAACTTGTAGTCTTTGTAAGTAGCATAAGCAAGAAACAATCTCACAACTTCAATTCTAGCAATAGAGGCAAAGGTTTCTTCAAAATCAATACCTTACATCTGTGAATATCCCTTACATACCAATCTTGCTTTGTTTCTAACCACTTCACCTTGTTCATTCAGTTTGTTTCTAAAGACCCATTTAGTTCCAATTACATTTTTATCCTTAGGTCTGGGAACAAGAATCCATGTATCATTCTTTTCAATTTGTTGTAGTTCCTCTTTCAATGCTTCAACCTAATGTTCATCTTTGCATGCTTCATTCACATTGTTAGGCTCAGTCTTTGAAATCAAGCAACATTCTTTTGCAATTCTTCTCCTAGTCTGAACACCTTTGTTCTTATCACCTATGATCTGATTTTCTGAATGATTCAATCTCACATACCTCAGAGTCTTCTTAGAATGTTCTTCAACTTCAGGCTCTTCTGATATCTCTTCTATTCTTCCACCAGTTTCTCCTTCCTCTTGATCTTCTTGATTTACCAGAATGATTTGGACTTGACTTGAAGTCTAACCTTTGTTTGTACTATCATTCTGATCATCATAATCATATCCACAAGTTCTGGATGGTGCAACTATGTCTTCATCAAACTTAACACTTGCACTTTCAACTATTTTCTTCAATCTCTTATTGTAACACTGATAGGCCTTTCTTTTAGTAGAATAACCCAAAAATATTCCTTCATCACTCCTAGCATCAAACTTTCCTATATCTTCATCTCTTTTGATATAACACTTGCTTCCAAAGATCTTGAAATATCTAATAGTAGGCTTTTGACCAGTCCATAGCTCAAAAGAAGTCTTACCAGTATCACCTTTGATTTGTACCTGGTTAAGTGTGTACACAACAATACTCACAGCTTCTCTTCAGTAGATATGAGGTACGTTTCCTTCCAACATCATAGTTCTGGCAACATATAGAACTATTTTGTTCTTCCTTTCCACAACTCCATTTTGTTGGGGGGTCCACAGTGTAGATAACTGTCTCTTTATTCCATGCTCTTCACTAAAAGAATTATACTCACCGGAAGTGAATTCACCACCTCTATTTGATTTTAGACACTTAATCTTCAAACCTATCTCTGTCTCAACCATAGCCTTAAAGATCTTGAACTTTTCCAGAGCTTTAGATTTCTCCCTTAAGAAAGTAGCCCACATCATTCTTGAATAGTCATCAATAAGTAACATGAAGTACCTGTATCCTTGTAAACTTCTAGTTCTAGCAGGACCACACAAATCAGTATGCACAAGATCCAACAATCCACTTTAATTTTTTTGTTTACTCCGAAATGAAATTCTTGTTTGCTTTCCTAACTGACATTCTTTGCATATGGCATTAGTAGGTTTCATCAATGTAGGAAGATCTCTCACATCCTTAGTAGAACTTATCTTGACAATATTATTAAAGTTAACATGACACATTCTCCTATGCCACAACCATCTTTCATCAATTTGAGCAATCAAACAACTTTTACTAGTAGCACTCAGGTGGAAAATATTACCTTTTGTTTTTGTACTTGATGCAATCACATTTCTAGAATTTCCCAATATTTTTCACTTATCATCCATGAACTAAATATTGTATCCCTTATCAACCATCTGTCCAACACTCAAAAGATTATGCTTCAAACCTTCAACATAAATGACATCATCAGTATTATGCTTACCATCAATAGAAATGCATCCTCTTCCACGGATCACACCAACTTTGTCATCACCAAATATCACAACACCACCATCATACTTTTACAAACTCACAAACTTACTTTTATCTCCTGTCATATGATGAGAACAACCACTTTCAATTACCCATTCATCTTTCTCTTCAACTCGAGTAGCTAGGGCTTTCTCCACATTTGTACAATTAGCAGATTTAGTAGACACAAGATTATTTTCCGTGATAGAAATAAACACAAATTCATCTTCACTTGCATTTCCTTTATCATATTCATCATCTATCACACCTTCATCAACAACATAAACACTTCTTTTGAAATTTAGGCTTGTTAAATCTTGGCTTGGAAACTCTCTCAGGACACCTTGATGCAAAATGACCTATCTTATTGCAAGAGAAACATTTAATAGGAAAATTTCCCTTATACTTACCTTGTCCTTTGAATTCTCTTTTCACAATCAATTCTTCAAGTTCTTCTAGCTCTCTTTCTTCTTTATCAAGCTGTTTCATTTCATCCTCATACTTGAATTTCTTTCTTGATGAAATTTCACCCGGATCATATCTCTATTTATCTCTTCCAGAAGTAGTGGCCTTGAATGCAGATTCAACCTTAGGAAGGGCATCACCAAATTCACTTAGCTCAAAAGCAGTAAGCTTACCAATCAACATATCTCTAGTAACATTTGTCATAGTCTGGAGCTCTTCAATAGCACTAGCTTTGACTTTGTAAGAATCAGGCAAGAATCTAAGCACTTTAGCAACAATCTCTAATTCGTCTATCTTTCCACCAACACATTTGATACTACACACAAGTGCATTTACTCTTTGGATGAAATTAGTAACATTTTCATCATCACCCATTCTCAACTTTTCATATTTTCCTTTCAGAATTTGTAGCTTAGAAATCTTCACATTAACATCACCTTCATACAAGGTCTCAAACTTTTTCTAGATCTCATAAGTAGTCTTTAGATCCATTACATTTTTCATCTCAGTATCAGTCAAAGCACTCAACAATGCCTCCTTAGCTCTGATATCATACTCAACATCCCTGATCTCAGCAGAAGTAGTAGGAGCATTCTGTGGAATAACATATCTATATTACTTGTAATGCTCTAGTAGGGTTCACCAATGCATATCAGATGGCACTCCATTCGAGTCTTCGACAAGGAATAATTTGTTCCATCAAATCTAGGACTATCCTTCCTATAGTCTGCCATCCCAGATCACCTCAAGTTGTTAAAATTATTCCAAGGAACCTACTCTGATACCAATTGTTTGCAACACAAGGTCAAACAACTGAGGGGGGTGAATCAGTTGTCACTGAATTTCAAACTAATTCAACTTATTAACCTTATTCTCAAATCTGATCATTAATTATGAAATCATAAATGAACAACACATCAGAAGCACACATAACACCAAGATTTTTATGTGGAAACCCTATTAGGGGAAAAACCACGATGGAGGTCAGTCCACAATATTATACCTTGTTAAAAGTATAAAGAAATATGAATGGGAATGCACATGCATTCAGGCACATTGCCTAGAGCTCACTGCACAATTACAAAGGAAGACACACTATCTTACATAAAGGTTTTGATTAAATCCATTATACTTTGAACTGAGAAAATAGCATTTGCTAATGCCTGGTTACAGTTTCAGTTAAGCACATGAACACTTCTTCACTCTTCTTCACTCTTCTTCACTCTTCTTCAATCTCCTTCACTCTCTACTCTTCCTTCAAATGATCTAAACAATATTTGCACACAAGACTTGCAAAATTCACACTTGCATAATAATTCATGCTTCCAAATGATAAAACAATTGCTCTTATATACCCACAACAAGAGATTACATTGCTATAAGTCGGCTTCAACAAAATAGTAAGAAAGAATATAAACAGTCAGCTCAGATCAATAAATATTATTCATGCAAGTCAACCAAGGTCAGACACAACATAGTGAATACCAAAAAAAACATCCTCAAACATGAACCACTTCAATTAATTACTCCTCAAAGATCCACAACATGCTTCAACACCTTGTTGGCCAAGAACATGAAAAAAATCAACACGCAAGAGAAAATATCAGATCACGAGCACAAAGATCAATGCAAACATGCAACACAGATAGAGAACAAACTAGAAACATCCACAAACATCATGAAACACCAAAGAAGGATCCACAACAACTAAACTTACTGAAATCACATGATCTTCATTCAAGAACACAAATTGAAGTAACAAAAAAACTATCAGAATACAAATCTTCATAACTTGATGTGGATAAACTAGATATACTAAAAAATAAACCATTTAGTCCACAACCTCTGAACAATAACATACTGATCACACAGATAGATTGAACTTCACTTCACCACTGACAACCTGTAGCACTTCTTACTATAATTTTTTTAATATCCTCGACATATACAACTTCTAATGCAACAATGCTAACAATGTTGACATCAATGAAAACCACATATCAGCAACACAAGCACAACATCCAACACTCTACGCCTTCCTGTTGACCCAAGAACGACTCTTTCCCTCCTAAAATCTCTTCAAATGCATATTTTTCACATCCATTTGCTCCTCTTGAAAATTATAGATGATCTCACATGCTGGCTGTACTTTTTCTTCACAACTCTTGAGCTCCAAAGCATCTTCTCTATGTCTTGTTACACTTTTTCCACCATTGGAATTGCAACTTGGCATCTTGAGGGACTGCTTCTTCATTGTTGCGGCAATGTAGACCTTACCAATCTTGCATCCTCCTCTACATGCTTGAGGGCACCTCGATTGAGAAGGTGATATTGTTTGTTGATTCACGTAGAATAGTACCATTGCTATTGTTTGATTTATTTCCATTGTTCTCTTTATCACATTCTCTATCTCATGGATTTCCTAGTTGTCCGTGGAGGTGGAAACACCAAAGTGGGGGTTTGACTGAGGAAAACCCCTATACAACCCCAAAATTTTTCCTCTCTTGGCTGTGTGTAAGTATGTGTACGCGTGGAGCTTGCTGGTGAGCTAGACTCGTAGTGAGTTGGTCTTCATCACCCTTGATTTCTATCATCCTCTATGTTACTTTTATAGTTGCTTTATTTGTTTTGTTTATTATCATTCCAATTAGCATTTTAAACTTCAATTGCTAAGTAGTAAGTAGGTTTTTTTGTCCCTTTCACTATACTTTACACTTTCTAGTCATACAGATGCCAGCGCCCTAGAGAGATTCTAGCATGCCACGATGTCATCCTCTACCTACACTGCTTTCCTCAGGTAGAGAGTTGTCTAAGGTAGAGTTCAGGTTCTTAAAACCTGCTCACTTAGCCTCATCAAATCTCCCAGGTTAGTAGAGTGACAATAGCACTAAAGAGTGCTCTTCATTCTCTATCCTTGACCTAAAACACTTGTCCAACCTGAGGTAGATTAGGTTAGCCCTCCGCTCTCGGCTCTTTGTGACCTAGGGCCTTGGTGTGGTTGGTCCCCCTCTTCTACATTTTGGTGAACTTGACATGAACCATTTTGGTTCCATTTAGTAGTGCTAAAAGACCCTTTCTTCATATCCTAGGAGTGTTGTGGGTGTGAGTGTTATGAGGAAATCAACCTTTCAACCCAACCTATAACCCCTAGTGGTGTAGTTGGAAGGTTCCATAGGCATTGCAAAATGAAACCTTAGTTGGGTCATTGTCTAGTTGTAAAACCCTTGGGGGCTTTGTGAAAGTTCTGTCTAGTATATGTAATGGCCTCATTTTTACATCTACCTAGCCCATCTACGCAACCCGCGAGCGGATCCCCTGGCATAAATTTCACCTTATAGGACTTGCTGATGAACTATAACAGAGAGCCATCTCCCTTATACATCCCCACATGAATCAATGGAAACACTGTAATAGGTGTTCTTGTTGACCCAACGTGTTAGGTTAATGTCATCACTGAGGATATTATGCTAATTAACTTCTTACACAAAGATGGGTATGATGAATCTAGGATTACCATCCATACACATGATGGGATTTTCATACCTCCCATCGACTGTATCACCTTGTTCATTCTAGTTGGACCTAAATCCATAAATTTACTCTTTTCCATAATCCGGGGGTCTAAACTCTTCACGATGAAACTGGGTATCCCCTGGTTGGTAGCTATGAATGTAGTTCCCTCGATGGTGCATAAATGTATGAAATTCATCCATGAGGGTACAATGCATGTAGTCCATGACACTGGCTATAAACCACCAATTGCGCATGGTGGCTACTCATTGGATCACTTTTGGCCTGCCCCCATAGATTTGCTTCCTACTAGGATGGACCTCTTGTACCGAACCTATGTAAGTACAAAAGTGGGGGCATAATGCCTAAGGTGAGATACCCTCCTTCACCTTATGCCATTTTTCATATGCCTTGTCTCAAGGCGGAGTGTGAAAATTCCTTAGCTCAAAATAGAGAAGAAGAGAAGCGTGCCTGGGGCCCTTCTTCTTCTTCTTATATTGCTTTCCTGCTTGTCACTTGCTCTCGCCCTACTGTGGCACCATTGTCATTTTCTCATAGGCACTTGCTGGAGAACTCGATGGTTCCCGCTTGGCGAAATCCTAAGCGTCTTGCATTCGACATTCCCATCTTACCACATTTTGTGCACTTTTTCACACACGCCCCATCAAAGGCGAGGACCATCTTTTTTATTGCTTTTGTTCCTTGTTTTGCTGTAGGTTTGAGCTTTTCCCCTGAAAGGATGGGTTCCTCTAGTTTTGATTCTACTTCACCAGGGCTAATTCATGACTTATATGCACTTTTGGTGCCTTCATTTGCAATATTTTTATCTCATATGGTGCCTTAGACTTCAGATATTTGAGAAAAATTGGCTAAAGTCTTGAAACTCTGTGAAGTTGGATAAGTTTCAAGAAATTCGTCCCTTGCCTAATTTTTTGAAGGGATGTTCTTTCGAAGAATCCGCCCCTAGGTGGATTCCCCAAAATTCTATCCATTTAGAGAATCTCCCACTAGGAAGATTCCCCGAAGGTTGGTCCGCTCATAGAATTTGACCCCTGTTAGATTTTCCAAATCCGCATGCCTATCATATTTTTGAAGGTCTGAAGTGTCATATCACTGCATTTATAACTTATCATTCATCGTACCTGGGGGTTTATTTAATGTCACATTTTGGGATTATTAAGATATATGTTTTCTTTTATTCCTCATTTTGTATTGTGCTCGATTTTGAAAACCCCGTTCCTTCTCCATGTTCGACATTGGCAATTTTGGGTGATTGCATTTAGGGACTTCTCATTGATCTCCAAGGTGCATTTGGTCTACTTGTTGTGTTCTTTCCATTTGAAATGTAGGGGTTTTGAATCACCTCATTTTCATTTGATTTTGTAATGATTTTGGTAATTTGGTGATGCATGTGTCCTTGGTTTACCTCTTCATTGTCACATTTTGGGGGTCATTTTCTTTGGTTTGCTTTCTCATACTTGGTTTGCTTGAAATATGATGTTGAATGGTGGATTTTAGGGGTGTTCATAGTTCCCTTTTATGATTTCTTGGCATCTAGTTGAGTTTGTTCAAACTAGGGCATCATTCCTCCGTTAGGGTTTCCCCTTTTCGGCTTGCATTAGCTAGATTTCACTAGATTGCTTGAATTTTTGGTGCTTATGTTGGATTCTTGATACTACTCGTGGTGTCCCTTGAGTTTTCTATGCATTCCTTCAAATTTATTTAGGTTGGGGCATCGTGGTTTTGAATTTTGAGATTGGTGTTGCTAGGGCATGAGGGTTCTATGAGGCTAGGATTCAAATTTAAGTCCTTAAAGTGCTTGTGTTTGCATTCGAATTAGTTTGTTTTGGCTAATATGATGAATTTGGTGTGAACCTTGATTTTTTCCCATGCCCTAGTTCTCATTTTTCTAGTTTTGTGACTAAGAGGGTGCTTTGTGATAAACTTTGAAGCATAAATCTTTAGGTGTTGCAGGTTGCGTTTGGACTATTGCCTAGGGTTTGTATTTGTATCATTATTTAAGCTGGGATGCATAGATTCAGACTTGGATTTTTGAAGGATGAAGAAATGAGGAGCCAATGAAGGAATTCAAAAAAATTTCCTTAGGCGGATTCTCTAAAGGTTAGTTCCTTCAGAAAATCTCATCCTCCGTGGATTCTCCCAATCCACTCACCCTCCAAAACTCTGAGGCTTAAGTTGAGTTATCATATGCATGAATGGGATTTAAAGTGGACTTGAGTAACCTCTTGATAGTTTTAAAAGTAAACTTCAGTGATTTCAAGACCTTTGGGAAATCCCTCACATTGCGGATTCTTAGAATGTTATTCCTTTCAGAAAATCCACCTGCTGACGAATTCTCTGAATCCATCCGAGTGTGAAATTTCCAAAGTCTTTCCAATAGTAAAAGGATTGTTTTAACGTGATGCCATCAATTAGCATGAGTTACCTTGAACCACCAAAGGATGATTAATAACTTGAATTTTTAGAGTGATGTGATCTTTCGGAGATTTCCTCTCATGGAGGATTCTCCAAGCTGTGTTCCTTTTGGAGAATCCCTCTAGGGGCGGATTCCCTAAAAATCCTCATGGACCCCAAATTTCCAAATTTTGCTGGATCGGAATGAGTCCTTGGTGTTTTTGCAATTGGAGGTATGATCTCATGATTCTTGTGAAGGGATTCTAACTTGAACTAAGATAAATTATGCTACTTTAGAAAATCCGCTTTCCCGTGGATTCCCCAAATGCTTGAACCTTTGAAGAATCCTCCTAAGGGAAATTACCCGAAATCCTTCTCTACTTGAAATCCATGAATAGGTTAAAATTCTAAGGTATTGCATTGTGTCATTTCAAGGTTTTGGCATTGGGATGTTGTGGTCTCCTTGATGTTTTGAGATTAATTATGTGATGCTCATTGATATCTATGACAATCTTGATAATGTGAGTATATTTAATGCTTTATCATGCTTGGTACCATGGTGATTATTGTCCTTTTTAATAGATGCAGGTCAATTCTAGTCCTGTAAGGGGATCAAAAGCCAAAACATCTAAAGTTTTACCCAAGGAGCCTCACACTAGGGCTAAAAGAATGAAGTATTACTTCAAGGGCATCTAGCTTGAATGAAAGATCCTATCAACATGGAGTAAGATTGGTAACACAAACATGGGGCACATAGACTACAATGACTTTTAACAAAGAATGTTTGGAGATGCACCTTCTCAGCTAGCACAAATCATCACTAATACAGGGTTGGCTCAAGCTGCAGGATTCCCAGCTACCGTACAATATCTAGAGCTAGTACTAGAGTGTGCTAAACATTATGATTTAGATAAGAGGTTTATCATTGGGCCTCAACGTAGAATCATGGCCAACTTGACATAAGAATCCATTGCAAAGAATTTTAACATTGGCTCACACCATAAGCTAGTAAGGATTAATATTAAAGATGCAAAAGACTTCTATGCCAAGGATCCTAACAAAGCTTTGCTAATGATGAACAATAATTGGATTGACAAGGCAAAGGCACATTACTCAAAGTTACCCAAGGAGCTGCACAAGAGCGATTTTAAATTGGAATAAAATGACATGATTACTCTCTTGGGTAGGGTAATGGGATTGAAGGATGCTTTCATATTCAAGGGTTGGATGTTTCATGTTATCTCAAAGATTGTAAAGGGAACCCATTACCATTGGGTTGGGATTATCAATGACAACTTGGACTCATAGTTGAGGAATGCCCAGGAAAGTAAGAAATTTACCATGACATCTCACCTCATATATCTATTGGCCAGAAAGAATAAGTATAAGGGTTTAAGTTTTAGAGGGGTCCTTGGACTAGACATAATATGTGATGTTTTCCCTCAACTCCAATTCAACACATAAAATTATAGGAGGGTAAATGATGATTTCTTTATGTATATTACAAGGCTGCTACAAGATGCATTGCATGCAGAATCTCAGCTGAGGCCATAGAGTTGATAAGGTAATATGGCCAATGGTTCATCCAATTTTAGAATTTTTATTATATTAGGATACATGGATCATCGACAATACCCTTGAGGCTACCAAGATATCCAATAAACAAGCTCATTCTACGAGAGGTGACTAGGTAGATGGTAGCCTTTGATGTAGTGATAAAGGACATGCCTAAACTGACACTTGGACCAGAATTTCCCTTGAGGATTGAAGTCCTAAAGGCCTACCCTTCCATCCAAAGTGCCCAATATTCAGATAAGGAGATGGCAGACTTCAATTTGTATTCACACACAAACAGGGACAACTTTGATCCAAATGGAGTTGCTCAAAAGTAGTTGAGTAGGGAATATAGAAACAAGATTCATATAGAGGACTATTGGGCCAACTGTAGGAATGAGTTTGAAGTGATCAAAATAAGATGTTCAAGGTTATCCTTGAAAATGAACATATTACATATAATTTCCCAAGTCCCAGACCAAGTGGATGATGATGTGGACTTCCTCCAGCATCATGATTATGAATAGTACAAGGATAAGATACCTCCCCCCATTAATTAGTTTGAGGAGGAGGTTATTGATCTTAATGTAATCAATGCCCCTATTTTGAGATACTCTAAGTTGTGGGTAAAACATAAGATTTTGGAGCTAGAAGTAGATGAAACAAAGTTCACATATGATTTGGCAGGAGATCTTGAATCTCACTTAGAGGAGGAAACAAAAACAACCAAAGATGTTACAACAGAGATTTCCTCGGAAGAGGAAGGGGAAAGGTCACAATTTATCATCAAAAGGAGTACAAGAAGCTAGGTTATAATTAAGGAGAAGAGAAAACTAGTGGCCAAGGTGAGGACATCAAAGGAGATTACTAAAGAGGCCATTGAACCTAAGGTGGTTGATGTTGAAAGTTTTGGGGAAAAGCAAAAAGTATATGTGAGGAGAAGTTCTCTTAAATCCAAGACCACTCTAGTAGAAAATGTGGATAAAGAGGAGGTGACCATTGAAGAGGCACCTACTGATGATCTCATATAAAATATGGATAATATAGCTCTAGGAAATAATTCTCCTCCTTCATCACCAATAGAAAATGTACAAATTTATGAAGATACTGCTGATCAGGAAGATAATACTGAAAAGAGAATGTTCCTATTAATCCTGAGGAAGAGATATTAGATGAAGAAGTTCCCATACCAAAAGGTGGGAAATTGAGTGATTTTGAAAAGAAATTGGAAGAGAAGGATTTACAGAATAAGGAGGAAACCTCTGAGGTTACAGTGGATATGCTATCTTAGCCTCCATAGAAGGAACACACTCATATGCCACACATTGAAGTTGAAGATGATGATAAGTTCGATGTAGACAAGCTGACCTGGATGATATAATTTTAAAAGTTAAAGAAATTTCTAGAAGGATGGAAAGAGAAAAACACAAAGGGGATAATCGGGCTGGATAGTCTTGAGAAGCGATCCATCTACCTTGACCTAGGTAAAAGAATAAGTTGGTTGCATCTTGGATTTCATGCCATTCAATGTATTAATCTATAGAGTTGACTTTTTGAGACTGACCTCCAATATTTTATTGTAAATTTAAACTAGGGAATTTTAGGAGGGAAACAAGGCCAACCTCCTTGGCTGACCTAAGTTGTAAACCCTAATTTGGGCTGACCTAAAGATTTATTTCTATAAATGGAGGTTATCTCCTCATTTTCAAGGGTTAGATAGTTAGAAAAAGTTAGAATTTTAGCTAAAGTTCTAGAGAAGTATTGTAATACTTGAGATACTTGGATTGTTGCAAGTTTTGGTGAAGCAAATACAAGTGAGGACATTGTTATCTAGTGTTCTTATTTGTGTTATTCATATATGCATGGTTCTTGTGTTTCTTGTGTTTCAGATCTTTGATATATTGCTCTAATTTATTTATGAATAATCTTATAATAGTTGTAGTTTAGTTGTGTTTATGATAGAGTATTTGAAGTGTTTGAGCAACCCTTGGTCCATAATTTTAGCATCTTATTGATTGTGAGTTGATGTGTAAAGTTAGTCTAGGCCTATATCTTATTGTGCTTAGTTCAATTGTGGGTATTTATTCATTTCAATGTCATACTTGGGTTGATGTGTGAATGCTTCAAAATATGAAAATATTCATGCCTCAGGAGATTGCACTGTTTCTGTGATATTGCATATTTAATCTAGGTTTAGCAGAAATTGGTTTGAAGGGTTGGTCCATTTTGAATGCTCTATTATTTTCATGATTGATCTTAGGAGTTAGATTTAGAATCTCTCTAAAACCCTTTAATATTTTTCTATTTCTTTTAATACCTGGGTTAATTTTAGGACTGAAAATCATCATTATATTCCCCTATTTGATGAACTTAAGAGTCTCCAACATTTCTTTGTAAGGTCCCTTGTGATTACCAAAATTTTCACATATTATCACTAATTTTTTTATTCATTGTCAAGAATTGACATTAGAGACCTTGGGGTTATCTCTTGAGGCTTGTTGATAGAGATTTACCTTTCAAGAGAGATAGGATATTATATTCTGTTAGAGTTGTTGTGCAGAAAACACCATCAACAAATTGGCACTAGAGGGAGGGTTGAACAAATATATTGCTTCATTCATTTCACACCCTTCTCCTCCTAACACCCATCAATAGATTGGTGCTAGAGGGAGGGCTGATTCAACAATTTGGAGCATTTTCTATCATTAATATATCCACAGAGATTCAAGAGACAAACAAGGTCTACAACAAATGGATATTTTTAGGAATTAGAATTCCCTACTAGGTCAAGAAGGACCAAAAAGGTAGATGCATCATCATCTTCACCCATTTGGCCATCTTCTTCCTCTTCATCATCTAATTATGAGTCTATTTCCACTAAACCCACTCCCATTGAATCCAATTCTTCGGCCGTTCAACAACCTCAGACACCAGTTAATCAACCACTACCACCTCCACCTCCATCCATGGGTTTCCTGGCTAACAATCCTTCACCCTTGGCATTCAATAACTATAATGCCATGCCCAAAAATCCCAAGCATTTCTGCTCCAAGTTTCATGTCAATGATCCCAATAGGACTACAAAAGAACACATTAGAATCTTTTAGACTGCCCTGAAAGATAGAAAAATTGTTCATGAGGATGTGGCTTGTAGATTGTTTCCCTACTCGTTTGGGGAGGAGATTTTCTACTGGTATAATCATTTTCCATCTAGTTCCATAACTAGCTGGGATCAAATGGAGGTTGCCTTCTTGCAGAAATTTAGGATTCCCATCATTCCTAATGACTTGTACCAACAATTCATATCAATTAAGAGGGAATTCAACGAACCTATAGGCTCATTTAATAATAGGTTTCATTGGGATTACTTTAGATTTCAGCCACCATATTCTATAGATGAGGCATCAACTAAGGAAGTCTATTACGAAGCTTTGGAAAGCCTCACTTCTACATTCATCAAGTGGCAACATCAACCACTAGCTTCATTGATTGATGCATATGTTGAGGTAGTGAAGGCTAGCACATATTCAAGGCAACATTTGTTAGGACCCTTGCCCTCATTAGGACCTATTGCACATGCAAGAAAATTTCAAGGTATGAATCATTCTTTGGCTAATCAGACTCCCCTAATGAACCCAATTCCTTAAATATCCTTGGTCCCTCACCCAGGTCCTCCACTAAACTAGGCACAACCACCCCCTCCTTACTTGTAGAATTCAGGATAGGCTACATTTCCTAAGCAATAGTCCAATGTACTAATGTATTTATAACATTCATAGGTGTTGAATCAATCACTCAATCTTGTGCCATTACAAGGTAACACTGATAAGGAAAGGCTGGATGAGCTGATAAAACAAGTTAAAAGTCTATCTACGGAAGCCACCTATCTGAGGAAGTAGTGTAGACATAGAAAATGTATTGATTGACATTGCACATTTGATCTTGAACACTAACACCATTTCATCCTAAATCATCCCTCAGTCTAACCATTTAATTGAATACCTTTATTTGATTAAATTCATCAATGTTCCTCTCTTAATTAAATAAATCATTTATCTAATTAAGTCATCCTTTCTTGCTAATTAAATCAATCAGTCTGATCTAATTATCCCTATTTAATTAAATAATCAATTTTATTTGATTAAATATTTAAAGTCCATCCATTAAATTAAATAAATTAAACCTTATTTAGTTTAATCTAACTTCATCTCCTTGGTTAAATAAAACAAAAATATTTAATTAATTAATCTTGAAATCATATTCTTCTCATATTTGATTTAAATCAATCAATATGTCACATCATTTTGACCTCTCATTAAATTAATTAACCTTGATTAATTTAATCTCTTCTCATGTCCCATCCTCTAGCTTTTGCAACCTACACATGAAAATGGATTTAATTCATTTATTAAATCTTTATTTTCTCTCAAAAAGGCATAATAAAGGAATATTCCTCAAATTTGAATTCAAAATCCAAGTGGACTTTGTCCTTCCAACAAGGAATTTACTCCACCTAAAAAATCCTTTTTCCTTGAGCCAAGTGGCATTCAATGCACCATCTTTCCCTCCTACATGTCATTTCAACAATTTCAAATTTCAAATATATGCATTTATTGACACATCCTTCAAAACTTGCACATCCTCCATCCATTCACATGTTGACAAGTGGCACCTTGCCATATGTTGATTCTTAGTCCCACATTGCTCCATTTTGGACATCTCTTCAACTTGATATTCTATAAATAAGAGGCTTCATTCCTCATTTTATCATCCACAACTTGAGTAAACTTACTATACTCAAATTCATAGCAATTTTCATCGAATTTCATCCAATCTTAGCTAGGTTATGCAGATTTTTTATCTTGGAGCACATTGGAGGTCTTCATCAAGTGGATCACTCTTCATCATCAATCATCTTCATCACATCATTGGAGTTGGGAAAGGGCCAATTTTCACATCAAATTGGCACCAACTCCCTCAAGAGATTAAGAGTTTGCTTTCTTTTAGAACAGGATTTGATATCTTTGTTGTATGTGTGTTGTGTTCTTCATTTCATTCCTTTTCTCTTACATTCAAATGGATTTCTTGAGGAATCTCTATTCTAACTTAAATTTGATCTTATTAATGTGTTCATTTGTTGTGTTCTTGCAGGTATAGGATATTGGTTCACATTTTGGTGCTAGAAGGAGGGAAAACCAAAAGATCAAAGCACATTTTTTGAGAAAATTCTATGCTTTTTTGTGTGTTTATAGAAAACTTCACCACTGGAAGCTTAACATCACTATTTAGCACCGCTAAGAACTCAACGTCGCCATATTGCATCGCTGTAAATTTCAAACTGTGATGCTCCCTACTTCCTGCTCAGAATTCAAAATTTCAAACAACACCGCTAAATCTTTTCGGCTCACTGGAATCTTTTCAAAATCCAAATTGCACCACTGACCAGAATAGTGATGCCTTCATGCTCACTGGTCTAGCTACAAAGTGACGTTGACTGGTAAGCGACACTATACAACACCGTTGGTGTTTTCAAACTGTGACACCTTCATGGATTGCACTGCTGGAGGGAAGTAGAAAGTGAAAATTTATTTATAACACATGTCTTTTATCAAAATCCTAGGACTCACTAGTTTCATTTTGGGCTCTAAAAATAAATTTTTAAATTCTTGTTACAAAAGGAGCTTAAAATGAAATTTAGGACACAAACTCACTAGATTTTGTTTGTGGCTAACAATTGAACAAGGAAAATTCTCACACTTCATTTGGTGCTATAAAAAGGAGCCATTATTGCTTTGTTGGATTAAAAAGAACATGTACTACCTTTTTTTCATCATCGCTTACTCAAAATAACACCATTGAAAATATGTATATGCTTCTCTCGTGCCTCACGGCGATCTTGAGAATAAAAGTATTTTTGGTGGTCTTAGGTTGGGATAAAGTAATTACCTCCACACTTCATTTTGGAACTAAAATTAAACAAAATATCTTGTGAGTGTGAGCCAAACCTATCACGTGTATTCTCTCTTTGTTTCTCAACAAAGAATTATTGAGTTACAGATATGTTTGCTCACTATTGTTTATCTTAGAGGGCCTACCTTGGGGAAAATTACTCACCCAAGGGAACGACTCAATTTAACACTCTAAAACCAAAGTATTTCATCCAGAGGATATAAAAGCGAATTATTTGGAACAAGGCGATTATCAGCGGTTGGCTCGATGAGGGAAAGGGGAAACAATGGTCTCTCTACCATGTTGGGTCCAGCTCCTCACAATGAAAGTATGAATTAAAACCTTTGTAGAATGGACAAAATCCTATCTATTTGTTGGTGCAAGAATGGTCATTTGAAGTAGCCCCACTTTTCTGATGTTACAGTAGAAATGGAAAGCATTCCATGGGAGTTTCATGGAGTGTTGATGCTTGGTTGCCCTATATAAGTGAGTGTCGTGGAGGGGAGCCAGTGGGGTCAATCATCTAACTATAGATAAGAATAATATCAAAGGTTTAAATGCATTGAAGACAATAAACACATTAAATCCTATCAAGCACCATGAAGTACAAACTAGAATGAAAAATAAAAATAATAAACAAATAACATGCAAACCGATTTTCAAACTAGTGTTGATTGATCTCCATGGCTCTTCTCCACCTACACAAGGATGAAAGATTTTGAAGGTTGATAATAGAGGAGTGTTGAGTGCTCATTCTTATAGCATAACGATGTGATTAAGATGATAGATGGTGATTGAAGAATTATTTTGACAGAGTGAAGATGCTAGAAGAAGATTCAATTCAAATGGCTTGTGAGCGGTTGGATTTATAGATTTTGATTTGAGCAGAGATAAAGATTTGGCAAGGGTCGATAAGGATTTGATTTTTTTTTTTTTGACAAAAAGAAATAAATGACGAGATGAGATAAATTTTTGAAAGATAGAAAGATTTTGATTTATTGTTTTAAAGGAATTAAAACAAGATAAGATAAGATGTGAAAAAAATATAAAGATTTTGATTCTCTTTCAAAGGAAATAAATCCTGAAAAAGATGAGAAAGATAATTGATGAATTATCTAATTAAATTAATTAATTAGATACACATGAGTTCAAATTTGGAAAGAAAGCGAGAAGATATTTTTAAGATTTTATTAATTAAATAAATATTTGATTTATTTAATTAATGTTGGAATTTATGATTTCATTAATTAAATAATATAAATTATTTAATTAACATTAGAAATTAATAGAAATGATTTAATTAATTAAATAATAGAAATGATTTAATTAATTAAATAATATAAAAATTATTTAATTAACATTAGAAATGGATGGAAATGATTTAATTAATTAAATAATATAAATTATTTAATTAACATTCGAGGAATTGATGAATTATGCATAGGAAGGGAATAAATGAAATTAGTCAAATAAATAAGATTTATTTAACTAATTAGATGATGACATGGGTACCTAGGGCAAAACATGATACAAGGTGTCTAAATGATGCAATGTTGTGACAAGGTATCGTAAGATGACAATACTAAGTCTATGTGGGTACCAAAAACACTACACCCTCCACCTCCTAAGCAAACATCTCCATTGCTTCCTACACTATAGAAACCCTAATTACACTATAGGAATAACATGCCCCATTCTAGGTACAATACTTAAGATTTTTCATGACAAAGCTTATGACAATATGATAATGATAGGTTTGTTTGGAAGGATGAGGTATGTGAAGAGATATCCAAAGCATGTTTCAACATTTTTCCCCTATTTCTTCATCAAGATCAAAATAAGAAGAATGGATGAATGGAATCAATATGATAGGTATGTATGATGGCTAAAGATGGTAGGTAGGATGGAAATTATATGACATGAAAATGATAGGTTGGATAGATAAGACATTGTGCCCCCAAGTGTAAGTGGCATAGAAGATCAACCTACACATGACGCCTATTTGCTGGGTTTTCATCATGGTACCCTTGCTATCCAGGAGGTGCTTCTTGCTTTGTTTACAGGGTTTTCTTGGTTGAGAGGATTTCTCTTTACTTTTCTATGTTTTGTTTATTTTGAATTTTTCTTGGATAGAAGGGGAATATGGATGGGAGAGACTCAAGTGTCTAGTTCCTTGAAAGGTGATAGTCCCACTAGATATGGATGTCATTGCATGGACCATGTCAAATGCTCATAGATGTTGGTAAGGAATTGCATGAGTGTGAGATGGATTAGGTAGATGGCAGATTATGAGGTGGATTATGGAGGAAAAAAAAAGAACTTGATTATGATGTGGATTATGTAGGGAAAATATAGGGATTATATGGGACTTATGAAAAATATGAATGGGGAGGCTTAGCCAAAAGCATGGACCATAGGAAGATGGTGGGGGAGATATGTAGGATAATGGGTGAAGGGTGAGGAGATGGAGGTATGTGGAATTGTTGTGAAATGGAAGGGAACCATGACCAATGGTTGCACACATTGTGATAAAAGTTGAAGCTTTTGATGTGGATGGGGTGTAGGAAGCAATGGAGACATTTTCTTAGGAGGTGGTGGATGATGTGTTTTAGGTACCCACATAGACTTAGTATTTTATGATTTTTGTTTGGCTTATGGGACTTATGAATTTGAGACTCTTGAATAGAGTGGGAATGTGGGGTGGAAGTGGATGGTTTGGGATTTTTGTGATGTGGATGCCTCATTTGACTTGATTTATTTTTGCTTAGGTACCCAAACCATTTTAGTTTTGGCCTTTACTTTTGGAGGTATGGGCTTATATAACTTTTTTGGCTTTGACTTTGTGCAATTGTATGCTAAGGCATTAGGACCTTTAGAAAATTTGACTTTATGTGTAGATGCATCCAAATTTTTATTTTGGAATCCCTTGGGTTTGGTGGAATGAGTGGAAGCTTTATGTTTAGACAATGTGTGCATTGATTGGTCATGATTAAGATGTTTAGGGTATTTATGGATAAATGGATAGAAGGATTGGATGGTAGGGATATTAGGAGTTGGAAGTAATGGTGGAAAATTTGATGGTGGAAGGTGTATGGTCACATGCTTTTGACATTTGTAGGGTGATGGAGGTGGAATGACAACATATGTTTTAGGGATATGATAGGCTTTATGATGGAAGGAGGTGGACTTAGGATGGATGGAGGAAGTACCAACATCTTTAGGTTGTTGTCCTTGGGGTGTAGGTCCAAGGCTATAAGAGTGTGAAGGGACTTTCACATGGATGGGCTCCAAAATACCTTGTCCATGAAGGTCTAGACCTTTACCTTGGTGGTTCATAATTTGGAGTGTGCAACAGACAATGGGAATAGGTGTAGGTGGAACACTAGACACGGGTTCCTTATTGGATGGAGAAAATGACGCAAGGGAAGATAATGGTTTTTGTTGTTCTAAGGAGGAACATTCATGAATGAGGGTGGAAAGACCAATAGGATAGGATGGAGGACTTTCAATGGGGTCAATTGTGGGTGATGGAGGATCATTAGGATCTTGATTAGCATTGTGTTCACTTAGATCCAAGTTATTTGTTTGATCTTCTATGTGTGCTTGGGAGGCATATGTCTCATCAAGGGAAGTGGATGTTTGCACATCATGGATGGGTGAGGTGGAAGGCTCTTGACCATGGAATGCATAAAGTTGGCTAAGGGGATCATCATGGTCTTCTTGATCATAAAATGGGTCTTGATCAAAGATGGAAGATTGATCATGAACAGTATTAGGTATGTTATGAATGGAATCATTGGGAGGGTGTTGATCTTTATGTGGATAATGGGGTAATGTTTCCTCATGTTTAGGATTTTTCTCTTGACATACCTCATGACTTATTTGAATGGAAGTGGAAGGAGATTTCTCATGGAGAGACTTGTCATGTTCTTGATGGTCAACAACACAGGAGCATGATAGAGGGTGACTTGGACTCAATGGGGAAGACTTTTGAATTGGATCAAACGATTGTGGAAGATATGGTTGGCTTGAAGGAATTGGCCTGATGTTTGAGGACTCTTTTGTATTTTCAAGTATATGTGTTGAATGCCATGGCGACAATTGATTCCTTGCTAGTAGCCCTTGGGTCACATCCTTTATAGGTGTATGGGTGGAAGGTTTTGGCTTAGGGTTTTGGTTTTGATTGGATGATGGTAAGGGTGCATGTGCTAGATTGGTGTTCCCCTTGTCGAAGGTGGCATTAAGACTTGAGGAAGTTTGGCCTTGTTGCAAGGTAGAACTTAAGTTCACATGTGTTTGTCCTGATGTGGCTTGATAGGTTGATGTGGCATTGACATATGAAGAAGTGGATGTATAAGATTGGTATGAGGTGGAAGGGTGATAATGAATGGATAGGGGATGACATTGTGGTTGATGGATTTTACAAGTGGCAATGAATTGATTGGCTTGAGCTAGGAGGTGTTGGATTTTAGGTGATTTAATTTGTTGAAAATTTTGGAAGAGGGTTTGAAGGCTTTGTATGGTTTGGTGGTCTAGGGGTTGGGGTATTTGGTGAAGTGTCTGAAGGAGGTTTTGAAATTGGAATGCTAGGGATTTGTGTTTGAATGTGGGCATGGTGTCACACATGTGTGTAAGCTCTTGCACATTGATTTGTTCCTCAAAGTATGTAACATCGTTCATGTCATCATTAGAGGTGATAGGAGAAGCCCCTTGAAGTATGATTTTAGGTTTTGGTTTTCTTTCATGATTTTGACTATAGAAAGGGACTCCTTGAATTATGAGCTCGGGCTTATGATTAGGATTGGGCTTATTTATGCTTATGACCATTTTGACAAGTGGTGACTAGGAATTTGTTGGTGATGGTGATGATGTGGAATGATTAGATTGGATGACTTGATTGATTAGGATGAAATGGATAGGATGTAACGTGTAGAGTGACTTGTATTTATGTGTTTGGTGTTTAGCTTGATTGGGAAATGTTTAAATAAATGATAACACATGGACACACATAAATCACTCATGCAAGACACATAAGAAAATTTGAATTTTGAAATTTGAAGAATGTAATGATGATTATTAAACAAGAACACATTTGAAGAAGACACATCAACAAGTCCTAGAACTAGTCAAGTGGGTATGGCCAAGTAGGTCTCAAGCTAGTCTGCACAAGTTTGACTAAGGATGATTTGAAAGCAAAATCCTACCACACAGCCGGGAAAAAGGGGTAACCCACCCTTCACCTTCACTTCCCAAAGGTATAAAGTTCTTTGGGGCTTAGCCAAGAGTGACAAAATTTTTAACTTCCAAACAAGCATGTCTTTCGATTCACACTTTGATTGAGGTCATCCCCAGGGGTGATGAAATCCCCTAGCAGGCCTCTTAGAAAGGGTTTGAAAACAAAAAAGCAAACCAAGTGAGGTGCTTGTGATCACACACACACTTGATTCACACTCACAATGATTAATTTCCTTTAAAAAAATATAAAACAATTCAAACACTTGTTCTTTTTATCCCCAAATCAAGATGTGATGGAAGACAATGATTAATTTTAGACCCAATTTTTGAAGTGTGATTGAAGACAAGATTTGTTTTAAACCAATTGCAATGATGCGATCAAACAAGATTTGATTTTATGTCCCAAATTGAAAGATGTGACAAACAAGATTAATGAGATTAAAAAAATGGAATGTGTGCACCTAATTATTCGCTTTCCAGATTGTTGTGAGTGATAATTGCTGCTACTGGAGCTCCTTATGATCACCTACAAGATGAAAAAAATGATATTATAATGCAGCCAAAAAACTAAATAAACTCATCAAAAAAAAATTGCAATTTCAAAGACATGTTTTTGACATAGCCGAATTAGATTTCAGTATTTGACAATTTTATTGATCTAAAAAATGAAAACTCAAAGAAGAGATCCTATCTGATTTTCTGAGAGCTTTCCAGAAATGTAAAGAAGTCAGAAAAATTCTCTGTTTTGCTCTCAGAAACGCAGATTTGTGAAAACCATATAGAAAATGAAGATCGTATTTTCTCGCATTGTATTTGAATTCTAAATTAAATCTATAAAACATAGACCCCCATTAGAATTTAAAGAGCTTTCCAAAATTGTAAAAAGTTCTAAAAAATTTGTCGATTTGCATCCAAAAAACAAATTTTATTAAAAAACATAAAATTATGATAACTTCTACAAAAACGATGATACACCCTCAATTTTTTTACTGTAGCCTCTTGAGATGATGTACAAGACTGTAAAAATATTGTAGAAAAATTCACAACTATGTAGAAGTTATGAAGAAATTGGTAAAACTTGCGGTTTTGTCCAAAAACTGTCAGATCTGCAAAACAAAGTCAATAAAACCTGCAAGAAGCACCGTTAAAAGATTTTTATGCACTACATAAACCCTCATATACAATATAGAAACCCTTAGATACACTAAAATGAGAATTTTTGTCAAAAAGCTGAATTCTAGAATGCAAAATCCTATCAAAAAACCTGTAGATAAATGTTAAAAACGGGGCAAGGCCCCACGATGGGCGCCATTTTATGTGTGTATGAAATATGTGATCAATCTAAATCAATATAACAACACAATCAATAAAACATTAAATCAAAGAAACTAAAAGAAAAACAAAAATAAGCAAACTATTTTATGGCAGCCTCTCTGAAGTCGTCTTATTGCTCTCTATCTCCAGCGTTTCGTCTTTGCTCAAGTTGCTCTCAGATTTGGAATGCCAAGCTCAATGAAGTAGGCTACTGAAGAATGAGATATAAATGAAATTCATGCTATACTAAGATGCAAGATTTTGAAGGGTGATTATTGAAGGAATGTTGGTTGCCCCATTCTAGGTACAAGATTTGGTTTACGACAAGATTAGGAGCAAGACCAAAGGATGCGATTAGATAATTTGACAAGATTGATTGACTTGATTGGTATGGATTAAGGATTGACTTGCATTTGGATTATTGCTTGGAATGATTTGATGGATTTGATTTTTTTTGGATTTTTGAAATGTTTTGATTTTTTTGGACTTTTGAAATGTTTTGATTTTTTGGACTTTTTGAGATGTTTTGATTTTTGGACTTTTGGGATTTTTGGACTTTTGGACGAGGGTAAAAGAAAATGGATGGTGAAGGAAAGATAGGATAATGGAATGATGATGCCCCCTCGAGAGGATAGGCGGGTTGGACAAACACGAGTAGACTCTCGAAATGAAATGAAATGATAAACAGGATGATGCAAGATAGAAAGTGGATGAAGGAGATGAATGATACGTTATGCTGCAATGAAAGTGAGCAACCATGATGTTTGATTTAGCACTAGACGCTATGCACCAAGATATAAGGACCAAGGTGACGATGTGTCGCGTGCCCTAGCTTAATACAACCTTGTCTAGATGTATGAGGAAGTAGACTTAGAGCATTAAAGTCCCAATGCACAAAAGGTATGATATGACCTTAGATGCAAAGGATAGTGCAAAAAGCTATTCCAACATACACAAGATATGAATATTAGCTAGAATGATACAAATTTGATACAAATGCAAGATAAAATGATAACACACACAAGAAAGCAAGCAAGCATGCATAAATGATACAAAAACAAACAAGGTATTGCCCCTATCAAGCTGTAAACCATTGATTGATTGATTGATTGATGATGATGATAGTGTTGTCATTGTTGGGAAGCGATATATCCCTAGAGCAACACAAGGATGATGATAATTGATTGATTGATTGGTTGATTTGGTTTATGACAATATTAGGGTCAAGACCAAAGGATGTGATTGGATAATTTGACAAAATTGATTGACTTGATTGGTATGGATTAAGGATTGACTTGCATTTGGATATTTGCTTGGAATGATTGAAGATGATTTGATGTATGGATGAATGGTTTTGATGAAGATGATTGATTTTGTTGACTAGTTGGATGATCAGATTGAGGTGATGGATTGGAAGAATCAATTGGATGGATTGATTTTATTGCTTGGATTTTTGTTGGATATTGGATTTTTTTTTGTATTTTTGGGGATATTTTGATTTTATTTATTTTTTGAAATGTTTTGATTTGTTTGGACTTTGAAATGTTTTGATTTTTGGGATTTTTAAAATGTTTTGATTTTTGGATTTTTGAAATGTTTTGATTTTTTGGGGATTTTTGAAATATTTTATTTTTGTTTGGATTTTTGAAATAACTTTTATTTTTGGAATTTTGAAATGTTTTGAATTTTTTTGGATTTTTGAAATGTTTTGATTTTTTTTGGATTTTTGAAATGTTTTGATTTTTTTGTATTTTTGAAAATATTTGGAGGTGTCAAAGGATGAAAATTTGAGTAGCCTTTGTGCTAGAGACCAATGACAAGGGGAAAACCAAGTCTAGGTGCAAGGAGATAAATGGGATTGATGGATGAAAGGGTGGGTGATGGGATAAGGGATAAAAGACTCATGATATATGGATGGATGGAAAGGATAAGTCATAGTGAATGAAATGGATGTATGCATCATAAGAGAGAAAGGATGTGATTTCCAAAGACTATGTTGCATAGGAATAACATGCCCCATTCTAGGTACAAGACTTAGGATTTTTCATGACAAAGCTTATGGCAATAGGATAATGATAGGCTTGTTTGGAAGGATGAGGTATATCAAAAGATATCCAAAGCATGTTTCAACATTTTTCCCCTATATCTTCATCAAGATCAAAAGAAGAAGGGTGGATGAAGTGGACTCAATCTGATAGGTATGTATGAATGGACTCAATATGATGGCTAAAGATGGTAGGTAGGATGGAAATGATATGACATGAAAATGATAGGTTGGATAGATAAGACATTGTGCCCCCAAGTGTAAGTGACATAGAAGATCAACTTACACATGACGCCTATTTGCTAGGTTTTCATCGTGGTACTTATCTAGGGTGCCTGTTTGCCAGGTTTTCACCATTAGACGAAGGGATTTCTGCTACTTTTTTTTTTTTTTTTTAATTTTTTTTTTTTTGACTTTTTGACTTTTTGACTAGAAGAAGGGGAATATGGATAGGAGGGAATCAAGTGTCTAGTTCCGTGAAAGGTGATAGTCCCACTAGATGGATGTCATTGCATGGACCATGTCAAATGTCATTATGCTCATAGATGTTGGTAAGAGATGACATGAAAGGGATGGATTAGGTAGATGGTGGATTATGAAAGTCTTATGTAAGCATGGATGGGGAATAGTGGATGATGATGTGGATTGAATAGGACTTGTGCAAAAGGATGGATGAAAGGTTTATGCAAAAGCATGGACCAGAGGAAGATGATGGGGGAGATATGTAGGATAATGCGTGAAGGATGAGGAGATGGAGGTATGTGGAATTGTTGTAAAATGGAAGGGAACCATGACCAATGGTTGCACACACTATGATAAACATTAGGCTTTGATGTGGATGGAGATTGTAGGAAGCCATGGAGATGTCTTACGAGGGAGATGGTGGGCCAGTGATTTTGGAATTACCCACATAGACTTGATATTGTTATGATTTTTGTTTGGCTTGTGGGATGGAACATGAGATTCTTGAATAGAATGTGCACTTTGGATGGGAGGGGAAGATTGGGATTTTTTTGATGTGGATGCCTCATTTGACTTGCTTTCTTTTTGCTTAGGTACCCAAACCCATTTAGTTTTGGCCTTTACTTTTGGAGGTATGGGCTTATATAACTTTTTAGATGTACTTGGGTTTGATATTTTGCAATTGTATGCTAAGGCAATAGGACGCACTAGAATTTTGACTTTATGTGTAGGCAGCATCAAATTTTTATTTTGGAATCCCTTGGGTTTGTTAGTGGAATGGGTGGAAGCTTCATGTTTATACAATGTGTGCATTTTTTGGTCATGATTAGGAATGTTAGGGTATTTATGGATAAATGGATAAGAGGATTGAATGGTAGGAATATTAGGTGTTGGAAGTAATGGTGGTAAAATGAATCAAGGGATATTAGGAGTTGGAAGCAATGGTGCTAGAGTGGATCGAGGGATATTAGGAGTTGGAAGCAATGGTGGTAGAGTGGATGGTGGAAGGTGTACGGTTGCATGCTTTTGACATTTATAAGATGATGGAGGTGGAATGGAAACATATGTTTTAGGTGTATGATAGGATTCATCATGGAAAGTGGACTTAGGAGGCATGGAGGAAATACCAACATCTTTAGGTTGTTGTCCTTGGGCTGTAGGTCCAAGGCCATAAGAGCGTGGAGGGACTTTGACATGGATGGGCTCCAAAATACCTTGTTCATGAAGGTCTAGACCTTTACCTTGGTGGTTTATGTTTTGGAGTATCTGATGGACAATGAGACTAGGTGTAGGTGGAACACTAGACATGAGTTCATATTGGATGGAGAGATGTGGATTGTTGTTGTTGTTGTTCTAAGGGGAGGAACATTCACTTGAATGAGGGTGGAAAAGACCAATAGGATATGATTGAGGACTTGCAATGGGGTCAGAATAATGGGTGATGGGATCATTAGGATCTTGATTAGCATTGTGTTCACTTAGATCCAATATGTATTTGTTTGATCTTCTATATGTGTGTTTGGGAGGCATACTCATATGAGGGGAAGTGGATGTTTGTGCATCATGGATGGGTGAAGTGGAAAAGATCTTGACATGGTACATAAAGTTAGCTAAGAAGGTCATCATGGTCTTCTTGATGATCATAAGGAGTCTTGATCAAAGATGAAAGATTGATCATGAATAGTATCGGGTATGTTATGAATGGAATCATTAGGAGGGTGTTGATCTTTATGTGGATGAGGGGGTAATGTTTCTACATGTTTAGGATTGTGCTCTTGAAATACCTCATGAATTATTGGAATGGAGGTGGAAGGGGATGTCTCATGGAAAGACTTGTCATGTTCTTGATGGTCAACAACATAGGAGCATGATAGAGGGTGACTTGGACTTACCAGGGGAGACTCTAGAATTGGCTCAAGGGGTTGTGGATGACATGTTTGGCTTGAAGGACTTGGAATGATGTTTGAGGACTCTTTTGTATGTTTAGGTATATGTGTTGAATATTTATGGCGATAGCTGATTCCTAACTCACCAGCCTTTGGGTCACATCCTTTGGAGGTGTAGGGGTGGAAGGTGTTGGCTTAGGGTTTTGATTTTGATTGGATGATGGTATGATAAAGTTATAGGGTGCATGTGCTAGATTGGTATTCCCCTTGTCAATGGTTGCATTAGAACATGAGGAAGTTTGGCCTTGTTGCAAGGTAGAACTTAAAGTCACATGTGTTTGTCGTGATGTGGTTTGATAGGTTGATGTGGCAATGACATGCGAAGAAGTGGATAGATTAGATTGGTATGAGGTGGAAGGGTGATAATGAATGGATAGGGGATGACATTGTGGTTGCTGGATTTGACAAGTGGCAATGAATTGATTGGCTTGAGCTAGGAGGTGTTGGATTTTAGGTGATTTAATTTGTTGAAAATTTTGGAAGAGGGTTTGAAGGCTTTGTATGGTTTGGTGGTCTAGGGGTTGGGGTATTTGGTGAAGTGTCTGAAGGAGGTTTTGAAGTTGGGATGCTAGGGATTTGTGTCTGAATGTGGGAATGGTGTCACACATGTGTGTAAGCTCTTGCACATCGATTTGTTCCTCAAAGTTTGTAACATCGTTCATGTCATCATTAGAGGTGGTAGGAGAAGCCCCTCGAAGTATGATTTTAGGTTTTGGTTTTCTTTCATGATTTTGACTATAGAAAGGGACTCCTTAAATTATGAGCTCAGGCTTAGGTTTTGTCTCATGATTTGGCCTAGAGGGATAGCCCCCTTGGATTATGATTTTGGGCTTATGATTAGGATTGGGCTTGTTTATGATTAGGACCATTTTGACAAGTGGTGACCAGGACTAGGTATGTGATGGTGATGATGTGGAATGATTAGATTATATGACTTGATTGATTAAGATGAAATGGATAGGATGTAACATGTAGAGTGACTTGTATTTATGTGTTTGGTGTTTAGCTTGATTGGGAAATGTTTAAATGAATGATCACACATGGACACACATAAATCACTCACACAAGACACATAAGCAAGTTTGAATTTTGAAATCTGAAGAATGTAATGATGATTATTAAACAAGCACACATTTGAAGAAGACACATCAACAAATCCTAGAACTAGTCAAGTGGGTATGGCCAAGTAGGTCTCAAGCTAGTCTGCACAAGTTTGACTAAGGATGATTTGAAAGAAAAATCCTGCCACACAACTTGGAGAAAGGGGTAACCCACCCTTCACCTTCACTTCCCAAAGGTATAAAGTTCTTTGGGGCTTAGCCAAGAGTGACAAAATTTTTAACTTCCAAACAAGCGTGTCTTTCAATTCACACTTTGATTGAGGTCATCCCTAGGGGTGATGAAATCCCCTAGCAGGCCTCCTAGAAAGGGTTTGAAAAAAAAAGAAAACCAAGTGAGGTGCTTGTGATCACACACACACTTGATTCACACTCACAATGATTAGTTTCCCTTAAAAAAATATAAAACAATTCAAACACTTGTTCTTTTTATCCCCAAATCAAGATGTGATGGAAGACAATGATTAATTTTAGACCCAATTTTTGAAGTGTGATTGAAGACAATATTTGTTTTAAACCAATTGCAATGATGTGATCAAACAAGATTTGATTTTATGTTCCAAATTGAAAGATGTGACAGACAAGATTAATGAGATTAAAAAATGGAATGTGTGCACTTGATTATTCGCTTTCCAGATTGTTGTGAGTGATATTTTCTGCTACTGGAGCTCCTTATGATCACCTACAAGATGAGAAAAATGATATTATAATGCAACCAAAAAACTAAATAAATTCATCAAATTTTTTTTACAATTTCAGAGACATGTTTTTGACATAGCCGAATTAGATTTCAGTATTTGACAATTTTATTGATCTAAAAAATGAAAACTCAAAGAAGAGATCCCATCTGATTTTCTGAGAGCTTTCCAAAAATGTAAAGAAGTCAAAAAAATTCTCTGTTTTTCTCTCAGAAATGCCGATTTATGAAAATTGTAGACACCTAAAAATGACCTAGGCCTGCAAGCTTCATTTTTACCACTTTCATCCTAGCATAATTATAACATTTAATTATGTCCTTGGTCCACATTCGACTATTGATTAAATAATTCATAATT